>JAWNNJ010001399.1:0-256499 GCA_035045125.1 Hypselothyrea guttata
GATCAGCCTTGCTAATACAGTATTCTATTTAAAATATATCTTGAATCTATTTCAATTTATATTCCGAATACCAACTTTCTATGTTGAATAAAAATATTTTATTTATATTATTTCGCCGCTCGAATCCGCTAACGATTAATAAATATAATCGATACCCAGGGAACACCACTAGGAGGGCAATGGTATATCGGGATATTATTATATGTAGCATAGCCTACTACTACTTACATATACATCAAAATTCAATTTACAAAAAAAAAAAATCTTTAATTAATCATAATTCTTTTAATAGTGGACCGATATAATAGAAATTTGCAAAATTGGTAGATATTAATCATCTCCACAGTTCGTAGAAGAAAGAATTTATTGAGATAGATTTATATGTCATAAATTGGTCAATGTATTATATTTATGGCCATTGCTCGCGGTAGAGGCGTGGCATCCAAAATTTGGAATAAACTTGTTCTGCGTATGGTACACACCTTTCAAAATTGACCAAAACGTATGCTCTAGCTATTATAGTTGCTGAGATCGGAGCGTTTAAATTAATCAATGTATTATATTTATGGCCATTGTTCGCGATAGGGGCGTGGTATCCCTATAACATGACTTGGCTAACAATTATGTTGCCATAAAATATGATAAATGTGCGGCTTGACAATGTGGGTGTGGTAGTTTAGCTAGTCTCATCTAGTGCATTTGAAGATAATTTATTATGATTCAAAGCTGTAATATTCAGATGCCGATATGCCGTGTAACAGTGGTAGGATGTAAAAGCTTGCTTCGCTGTTAAAATGCTACACCGAGAGCTTTTGAAATCTCCGAATTCTAAGGTTGATGCATTGGCTTGAGCTTTTAGGAGAAAGTATGTAAAGCATGCTTTTGTAACTGCCAAAAGCTTTTTGCAATACAGGGTTTTTTTTTGAGAGAAAATAGCGGCTGTAAAGTGAAATTACTATTCAACTATAAATCGACTGTTAAGTCAAGATTGTGGCTATTAAGGTTGTAAAAGCGCAATTTATTAGAAATTTAATTTAAGATTGAAGGTAAAAGGTGGAAGATATGAATAAAGAAGACAGTAAATAGAGAGAGACATGCACATTTTAAGAGAATAGTGCTGGCTTCTTGGGTGAACATAGGATTTTATATCGAATGATGATTTAAAAAATGGTATATCCATTTTTGTTTTATTGGAAAATAATGTACAATAATTTGTGAACCAATAATGTTATATTTGGAATGATATCCTTTTAAAAACATCACTAGAGAGCTACATTTAATTTTATCTTATAGCGATAATATACTTTTGATAGAGTATCAGAACCATGCCCAGCGTTGACCCTCATCTGCCACAAGGAGTCATAGTTAAGAAAATGTCAAAGGATTGACTCCCCCATGGGTTTGTTCGAGTCGAAACTGATTTCAAAGGGCTGCAGTTACCCTAAATACACAATATAAACGAAATGTTTTTTGGTGGAGCGGAATTTGTAAATAAGAATCGAATCGAATATCTGGGGGATGAGCTTTGAAGTTCCTTTGATTCGGACTTTATCAAAATGTCAGCAATGAATTTGACTATGATAATATATTACTGTCCTTCAATGGGGCGTTGCTAATGGAACTAGCAAAGGTTGCATATGTATTGATGAATAAAAAGTTTAATGTACCCTAGTTATACTATTAACAGGGGGTATAATAAGTCTATGAAAGCAAAGTCTAAGTTAAAAACAAAAAAAGCTCAGCAATATAAAAATATTAAAAAAAAAATAAATTAAAAATTAAATAAATACTTTTACTGGTACCTTAGTGTCAAGCACTCCCGAATGTTCCGCTTATTTTAATAATGTTTAAAAAATAAACACAAAGTGCTTTATGCTCTGCTTTTTTTCAGGGCACAACATGGCCTCAGCACGGACGCGACATTTCTATAACACACCAACAACAACAACAACAAACAAGTTTCCTTCTTTCAACACACGCCAACTTTTACAACAACAACAACAACAACAACGACACAGCAGCAGCAGCAACAACAGCAACAGCAAACGAAAGCAATTTGAAAGCGAAGCGTTACTGTCGTGCGCAACAACAACAACAACTACTGCAACAACAACTACAACTGCAACACAAAGAAATTTTGAAGCCAACACAACAGCAACAGCATGCAAACGGCAATCTCTCATGCCAGCAACACTCGAGGCAGCAACAGCAGCAGCAGCAGCAGCAGGGGCAACAACAGCAACAACAGATGATGTTCAAACGGGAGCAAGTGCAGCAAAAAGTGCAACAAATTTGCCATGGACAATACATGAACTCGCCAGCAGCAACAACTCCAGCATGGCAGGTGCTTGGCAACAGCAGCAGCAACGGCAGCAACAATATCCTGTTGCAGTTGCGGCTTGTAAACATACACATGGTGCTAATTGCAATGATGGCTATGATGTTGGTGGCGCAGCATGGCAGCACATTGCTGTTGTATCTCTGGCTGCTGCTGGCAATTCCAAGCATCTTCACAGCAACAGCAGCACAACAGAAACAGCTACAGCAACAGCAGCAACCGGCAGCTGTAAGCCTGCAATACAATCACGCATTTCTTCCAAAATCAAAAGTGGACAAGTTGAGGGCGCTACACACACACCAACAACAGCAACAGCAACAGCCACAGCAGCAACACCACCAACAACATCAGCAACAACAACAACAACAGCAACATCAACAACAAACAAACAACGAAATGTCTATCAGCACTGGGCAAACAATGTCGCTGTCACTGCCTTTGGCTATCGCACTGTCAAAATCTTTATGGATATGCAAAAATTTGCACGCACTGTATTTCCACTTGTTATTGTCTTCAATCTGCTACCTTTGTTCTATGCAGGTAAGTCCTAGAATTACATACATCTCTGATTCTTATCTTTAAACTATCTTGAGATATCTACACAAAAGATCAACTCTGGTCGTAGTGTCGTAGGTCGCACAATATGACCTACGAATCACAACATATTCTATTGCTCGATAGAGCAACAATAATAACACAAAGGATTAACGTTTTTTTTTAAAGGGATGGAAGAATAACAATTTTATGACTATATTACGCTATATATACTATATAACATCGACCCCAAAATGATTCTAAAATCTAGAAAAATTACTGTCAATTAAAGCGGAGAGCATTTTGGTCAATGCAAATAATAGCTAAAAATACAAGAAAATAATATAGAATAAACAATAAAAAGAATAATATGATACTATATCGTCTATATTAAAATCTGGAAAATATGCGAGTATTTAAAAAAAAGTATATTAAATGTACTAAAAAGAAAATTTTGAGCACTAGCCGATTATTTAATAAATAAAATCCTAAAAACAAATTATTCTTAATCGAATGATTTACAGAAAACTTAAAACTTTTCTTTGACAAATATCTATAATTAAAAGCAATTTTTCTGAAAACTACGGAACTTTCAATAATATTTTGTGAATCAGATAAAAGATACTTTATCAAGTGTCAATAGTCTAATATATTTTCAATTTTTTTATATATATTAAACATATTACAAGTTACTTCTGACAATTTAATTACGGCATGCTTTTAGTTTCCCCATTTAACTTGTACAATATTTGCAAATTGCCTCACTGCAAACAATCACAGCTCCTGCCCTAGAACATTATTTATATCGACATGGGGAACGGCACAAATTTAATGACCTACAAAAAAAGCCGGACATCGCCCCAGGAAACTTGGTTATCCCTTGCGACAACTTTTCAGCCTCACTTTTGAGCGACTTTCTTTTTAATTTGCAACTCATTTTCCAAAAAGGAGTCACAAGACAAAGAACATTTGAAAAAGTTTGGGCCCGATGTGGACCACAGACACAATGGCCTCATGACCTTTTTTAAAAAAAAACAACGCTTGCCGGCCTTTTGTTACAACTTATTAATTAAATGCGAACATAATTATTTAAGACAAGCAGCTGCTTAAGTAAATTCAATTTACGATCCTAGCATTATATACTATACATATATACTGACTGCAATCAACACCGACAGGACAATCAGCGAGGACGAAGGGGAAGAGCAAGTGCCTAATGTATCGGGAGCAAACAATATTTGTGCCTCATTATTATCGTTTCCTTTTTTTTTTTACTTTTGTACTCTTGTATTGTTGTATCTCAGCGCCGATTAAGGCAAACTCAAGTCTCCGTGCTGAACTTCTTATCAGTTGAGCCAGGAGCCAGTCTCTCAAAGCTCACGCCTGCGCAGAGAGCGAATGGAACGCACCTTATCATTATGATGGCCAGCGTTTATCAGTGGCCATCGTTGAATAATGTAATTTCCAAACAATTGAAATTGCATTAAAATTAAATGTACACTTCGATGTGAGCACTTAAAGCGGACTCCTGATGAATCAGATAAGTTGACTTTGCCGTTAATGAAAGCTGAAGGCAGCTGCTTCAATGGCCAAACTAAAGCTATGAATTTGTGTGTATGTGTGTGTGTGTGTGAGCCGTTATTGCCAACTGCCATGACTATGCATACATTTGGCCAAAAGAAACAAATAAAATAATCATAAATTCAATTTGATTTGAGATTTATTGAATGTGAGCAGCGTCCATGCCATTGTCAAACTGCCGCCTCAGGACATTCACAGTCAGAGTTGGCAATTTTGTTCTTTTTAGAAAGAAGCTTTTTAGGCGGGAAGCTAAACAAAGATTTATAAAAAAGAAAACAGAAAACAAACAAGTTATTTTTAGGTATATGCTTTAAATAAAAGTTGTTATAAGCAAACATAGATTGGAATAATGTCAACAGGCATGATTTTGTAAAATTTGAGAAAAAGCTGACAAAAAAGAATAGGCAAATGCTCCACAAATCAGCCAGATCTGGCGGGAAAAAAGCGCATTTGCCAGTGCCTCCAGCCACAGTTGGTACAAAAAGCTTTCGTATCTCGTATTTCTCTCTCGGCAGCGCTCTCTCCGAGGACGTTTATATGACAGCGAAAGGACGAATCTCGCCTCAGTCGATGACAGTCGGCCAAGCAGGCCAGTCGCTTTAGTCGCTTCAGCTTTCGCTTTGGCAGCAGCTAAGCCAATTTAAAAGCGGACAAATAAAGTCGCAATCGTATCGCAATTGAATCGTCTGACAAGCGTCAGCGGCAGCTTAACCCTTGCTTTGTGTCTGACAGTAAAGAAATTGTTTCAATTGTTTCAAGTCGCGTTTGCAATTGAGTTCATTGTGCGTTTGTTTTGCATGCCGCATTGCTTCAAATCAGCCGACGACAGGATTAAACAAGGAGCTGAGCAAACAACTGCAACCGTCAAAGAGTTTCAATTGCATTTCAAAGGCGTAACTATATAAAATGTAATCAAAAATGGAAAGACAAGCATTAACTTTCCAAAGACTGTGCACAATTGAGATTTAGTTGCGGAATTAATTGAATTCCTAGTACTGCTGTTCAAATAATCACTCTTAAACTGTTGCATAAAATATCTACATTAATGCTCTGGCAATGGCATTTAACAATTTATTTTATGCCCATCTTTAGACAGTCTTACAAGCTTTGGCGTATTCAGTGTTATGCTAGTTGTTGCTATTGTTCCTACCTTCGAATGAATAAGGCTTAAATGACAAGCGTAAAAGCCGAATATAGCAGACAATGCCAACAGTTGGAGAACATTTGGTATTGTTAAGGGATACAGCAGCCCAGAAGCTCCATAGAAATGTACAGATTGATTTGGCTTTGTCCAAGTAAATACACTAAGAAAAAATACCGATGAAAGCCAGCATAAAACAGGTTTTAATTGAAAATTCAATGAAAATTATAATGTTTATTATTTATTATTTTTTTACGATTTTCCTTTAATATGATTGATGATCACTTATAAAAAAAAAATATATTTATTTTATTCTCAGTGCAGTTCTGTTGAACACTCGGGCTAATCATCAGCTACAAACAAAAACTTTTACTGCAATTTGAATAAAGATTCCGTGTAACTGGAGTCATTATCAGAGTTAAGTCAGTTGTAAAATTCTTGGGCAAAGAAGGGTCTTAAGATCCGTGTCGCATGAGAGCGCATACTTTACTCGCATGACAGCGCTGGACAATCCCTACAGCATAGCTCTCTCTCTCTTTCTTTCTCTGTTTTTCTCTGTCTTGAGACAATTTGCCAATAGTTGCAAGATTGAAACGTGCCAGCTGTGCAAATAGACAATCAATGAGCCATCGACGGCATTTCTTTATCTTCTGCCTTGAATTTGTGTTTGTATTTGTATTTGTTTGACCATCGAGGTGATAAGCAAACAGTAGCCACAACCCTTTGCATGCTAGAGAAATTCCGCCCACCTGTTCGACTGCGAAATGTATCAAGGATCAGAGCCAAGGGGGGTTAGGAGGGGTTCGGGACGGCTGTGTGCTTAGTTTTTCGGCAGCTAATGAAGAGATAAAAGTTTCTACGTGTGGTAAATGTTAAAAAAGCAAAAAAGGTAGCATGACGACTATAAATGTTGGCCGACTCTATGGGGTTTAGCACATAAATTATTTATTCATTCGCTGTCGCTGACTTTTTATGCGTTGATATTAAAATTTGTGCTCCTTTGCTATGGCTTAACAGCACGACTAGGCTGACCAAATAAGTATTTTATAATAAGCTGCACACACTCGGCTTTTATGCAGTATCATGAAAATTATACAGCCCCACATAAACGCAGTCATATAAAGCGACCTTTGTATATGTGATTTGCCCTTCTTTTTATTTGTTTGCATATTGTTTTTTTAGCAAATTTTAACCCCTGCGGAGGTAGTTAAAACGGTTTACAGTGGATTATGCTGAAGTTCCGTTGTGTTTTTCCTTACTTTATATTGCTTCCGGAGCGCTGCACTTATTCATTTCTATTTCGCTGCAAAAACGCAACAAAAAAACACACACACATATTATAATTTAGCGTTAGGGTAGTGGTCATACGCTGCGTATGCGCAACTTTTGTAGGCAAAACTTGAAATTAATTAACGCCCCATGCACATGAGTGAATTTTTGCTGTTGCTGTTGATGCTTTAACTCGCTTCTTTGTGCTTTTCACTTGGCTAGCCTCATGTAAAATCAAAAAACCTACAAACATTTTCAACTTTTTCATTTCTCAACTTGCTGTCCGCCGGGCTGAAACTTTTGTAGTTTCAACAGAACTATCAGCAGCAGACTAGGGTCAAAATTGTGCAGTGTATTTATTCATATATATTTAAGTTGCTAATGATCTCATTGTTGAAATCAAATGAACTTATTTCAGTTATAAAATGCACAAAAAATATTTATATTTTGATTGAAATAATTTAAAATACAATTAAATTATGAAGAGACGCTAGCTTGTTCCAAATTGCAAATTTCCTATCTGATCTCTATCAGTTATTGCTTGAAAATTGGTATTTTAGAAATAGGTTTACCGATTATTTATATTTTCTAGGTATTAAAGATCGTTAACATTCGATATTAGTGGAAAACTCATTCAAAACAAGGCATATTATTTAATGACATTTATTATTTATATTGGAAATGACCCTAAAAACTTCCAAGTAACTCCTAATTGAAGTGACATCACTTGGTTAATCAATTACCTCTCGAAATGTTGAACTCATTATTAGTTAAGTGCGGATGAGCAATCAATCTCAGCGCTGAAACAGAGCACATCAAATGGTAGAACTTGACGGCGTTACACAGAGCAAAACTTGCTCAACTATTGCACATAAAAGAAAGAAAGTTTTCCTTTGCATTATGAATTTATGACTAGGCAATTACTAAGGAAATATTGCTTCGGTTGGTCGATATGCATGGAATCCATGGACAGATAAAACACGAAACTGTGACGATTTCAATAAAACACGTTAATGTGCAGTGTCAGAAAGTTTCGGCTACATTAAATATTAAGCGATGTGATAAGATAAGTGACTCAGCTGTCGAGTGGTTAGCCCAAATGATTATGGACATTAGCCGCAACTGTATTATGGGATAAACTGCCATATATACTAATCAAGTTAACGAATGTATTGATAGTATAATTTTGAGCACTTAAGGCCAAGCTATTAATTTTTAATGTGGCCATCACAATTTGCGCTTATTGATTCTTATTTTTTAAGACACAAATAAATATTTTCATAACCTGGAAACAATTGTGCGCCTCAAAGGTGAGCATTCAGTTATTATGCAGCAGCTTTAATGGCATTGTGATTTAGTCAGAAATTTCATCAATCTTCGTTGGGGTAGAGCTCACAATGCAGCCTGGAATTGGGGTCTTTGTGTCTGCCTGACATATTATTATATCTTTTAAGGCATAAAAATGCCTTTGTGTCGCATTTGCGTAATCTTTAAAGCAAGCGCATAAAGCGAAACTGAAGGTAAGGCCTGTCACAATGCGAGTCACGAGGGGAGGCCGGGGCCTTTGAGTCGAGGTTAAGTTAGTCAGGAAACAGCTATGAGGCATATATAAATCTGGAAAACTGAGACAAAAGATTTCAAGCTGCCATGTTAAAGTGTAGTTAGTCGTGAAAATATAGCATGCACTGGCCTAGCACACCTTCTGCTCTAAAATCATAAATGTTCTCTGGCTGCTGGCTGCTGGCAGTTTGTGCAAAGTGCCGACTAACCAAGTGCAATTATTTTAATGCACTTTTGACTTTTGACATTGCAAGACAACAGCATGGGCAAAAGCAGAAAAAGCAGTTCAGTCGGGCGGAACGCTGCAGTCGCACGTAACCGACAGTAAGAGACCCTGTACTTTGTGTTTTCACTGCCTCACATATAGTGGCAAGCAAGCTTTCTGTCTACTTCCTCTGTCAGTTGCGAAAATGGTCTGTTGCATATCTTCGCTGTTTCATTTCCGATTGTAACGTTATCCACAGCATTGACAGAGAATTTTATATGCTACGTATATGCTAAATTACAAATTTGTAGCTTTAGCGGAATATGGAGAAGACTTATCAAAATTGTAAAACAAATTTGGTCAGCGTACAGCATAGGATGGTGCCTTTAGCTCTTAGAATTTTCGACATTCGACTACAGCATAGGAAAACCTACTTTCCAAAAATTCAATACACCCTTTTGTAACTTTTTAAAGTACAGTGTTCAAAAAGCCAGAAAAAACAATAAGAACACGCACTCACAGCAGCGTCTTAAAGCACTTTTGCAGCATTTATTGTTTGTCTGGGTAGCATGAGAGGTCGCTTCTAGCGTTTTACCTCAAGGTCATCAGTCAAACAGTTGAACTTGACAAAAGCGCCAAGTTCTGACGTGGCGCGGCTTAGGCCCTTTTCTATAATTTGATGGCAGTCTTAGCCGCTCTTTGAGTTCATTAAAGACCTTTGGCTCGGCGCTCTTCAATTCATCACAGACAATTTCCTTATGGAATTCTGTCGACGTCACCCGCAGCCTATAATATCAATGACTTTGGATTTTTTGTTGTGGATATAAGTATATATCCAGCTAAAGCCCCAGCTCTGCACACATTTCACTCAGCATAAACAAATTTTTGCAAATGTGCGCATAAAACTTACGAAATTGCAAATTGTATTTTATTTCACACAGCGTATGGAACGTAGGATGGGCATGAGGGGATGAGGGGAATATGGTAATACGGGAGAATGTTTCTGCTTTCAGTTATGGGGTCGGGTCGACCGGGTGACATGCTGTCATCTCTCTCGGCTGCCCCCTCATCCTGTCGCTATCTTCATCGTTGCTCATTGCCTTCAGCGCCAGCTGTTAGATTCCGTTTGCTGTGTGGTGCGCTAATTTAATTAAGGCCTATAGACAAACAGACAGACAGCCAGACAGACAGACAGTCGATATGTGTCAGTGAAATGTGCCGTAAGTCTTTGAAGTGCCTTTTTGAGTGCCCTAGATTTTCAGAAAGCCAGCCTGAAATCTGTGCTAGCTTCTGAATTCTGACACTACCGAAGCTAAATATACAAACCGTTCATCAGCATTGTCCGAAGGGGTTATACCTGGCGTATGCGCAATATTTGTCTGGCTGCTGAAATTTACTTATTACAGTATAATCGAGTCTGCTCAAGTGCTTTGATCGGCCTGTTTGGTTGACTTTATGGCATTTTTGGCATTCACGAGGCCGACTTTTAGCCTTTTTTTGCTGGCCATAAATTATGCAAAGGTTACATTTATCACAAAACAGGCGTCCGAGCCGTGCGTATGAGTAAAATTGTCGCAATTTCATGAATATTAATTGGGCAATTCAAAGGGACAGGCCAAAGGCCAACAATTCCCAACTCTCAGGTTTATTTACACAAACAGAAAACAGTGCAAATGATTCGCTCTTTTTCTGTGGGGGTAAAAAACGACAGTCATTAAAGCAATGTCTGTTAAAAATAATAAAAAAAAATATCCAGCATTCAAAGTGGCCTCTGTCAGTTGCCTGAAACAAGATTCAGGCCTGCAATTGATGGGTCAAAATGTGGTTACACAAATTGTCTAACGCGGTGCTCTTAATTAATGCATTGAACATGTAGTTAAATTGGTTCTTTAGTTAGGACACAGTGCCTGCAAAAAGTGCCCATACGTAATAGTGCAGCGAACTAGAAACTTTTGTTAAATGTCGCTGAAAATTGAAATTCAAATGTTTAAATTATAAGAAAATTCCCCAGCGATCGGTTCTCCCTCATGCACAAACGTTGGCTTTTTTCTTTGCAAAGTTTCGTTTTCGTTTTTGTGCTGTGGCAGCATCTGCGACCTTTCTGTGTAGCGCTATATTAGTTTTTATGTTCAATTCCGCTAACCTTCCATTTGACAAGAGGTGATAGCTGTAAAAAAAAAAAGAGAACGTTCAAAAGTTGTTTTTCCCTTTGGCATAACTGTTTTCATGTTTCGTGCTTTTTTCTCCCCATTGCTGTTTCTTGTTTTCATCGACAAAATATCTGCGTTTTTTTCCCACTATGGAAAACATTTCATTTATTTGTACCCTGTAATCAAAGTTTGTTGTGGTATATGTTTGATTTGACCAAATTGACTAGAGACTACAGCGTTTTTAGGTTGTGCTGATTTGAAGTTATTTTTTCTAATTGGGTAATAAATGTAATGCATCAATAAATAATGTTTATTCTTTTTTAAAAGGGTTTTAACTGGTTTGTTGAATATGATAAAATCATGCTTATTTGATTATATTGCAGTCAGGTTAAACATGATTTAAATTTGGCTTAATACACTAATAAATAAATAAAGTAATTTAAACCAGATACTATGGACTAGATAAGTCATTAATCCCTACATTATTTAATGACTCTATTTAAAAACAAATTTTTATAATTTGTTTATTTTTTTTCAATATTTGATTTTATTGTTATTATTTAGGGAATTTTATACGGCTACCTAGAAGATGTATTTTAGCCTAATATTGGATTTTAGAACAATACAAAATCAAAAGTTCTTAGTCCAAAACTTAAATATCTCATTATTAAGTTAGAATTCTGCTAAAACAATATCATTCTTACTCCAAGCATTTATTAATTTTATACTTAGACGAACTAAATTTTAATTTATAATTACTATGGGGTAATATTTAAATAATATCTAATGGGCTAAATTAATGCCCAATTTCTTTCTCAGTGCAGCAATTATAAACCAGTTACTGACAGTAATATACCCAGTTTGTTTCTGCAGCTAAAACTTTCAATTAAAACACAATTATAAGTTGCAAAAGATATCAGCTTGCCTTGTTCTATTTTGCTGACTCATGCAGCACATGACAAATATTATTTTAGGGTAACTAGCAAATAAATCAACTGCCCACCGACAGACACACAGCACAGATGTATCTACATGATGTATCTGTGAGAGTGCAGTGGGTCAGTGGATGTGATTGGCTGTGATTTTCGAGATATTCCCACTTGTGCGACTCTTGATGAAGTGCCAGGCCACATTTAGATTGTGCAATTTGTTTCGGCACAATGAACAGGCGTCGACATGTGACAAGGTTTGTGCTGTCCTCAAGCTGTCACAAAGCCCAAATCCGGAAGCCGTTATCCGTTATCCGTCCGTCGTTAGCCGTGAACCGGAGCAGCACATCACGCACAGACGGACCCGCTGATATGCAGCAGTCGAAATTGATGACTGATAATTTGTTTTGGGCTCCATGCATTTGTATATCAGATCCAGCGCCAGGGCTTAGACAGTTATGACAATGAATGTGATGATCTCAATTGTGCACAGAGGTTCTTAACGTAGGTGTGTATGTGTGGAAGGTCGTTATAAAAGCGCTTATATTTTATACTCCAGCAGCAAATCGATTGGCATCAGTGACAGGCACATAATCGAAAGTTAGGCGAAAAAGGTGAAAATGAGCAACAGCGCAATGGTGGCAGTGGCAATATGCTGCATTCTGGTACTGCTGGCGGTGTTCATCGTGATCATCATAGTGGTTGGGCAGCAGTTCGAGGAGCCCAAATGAGATATGCTCCAGCTGGGACCTGGCAACTTCCCAGATGGATAACAGAGGCCCCCAAACTGTTAGTTGGGGAGCTAGGATCAATGCCAACCAACGTAGCTGCATTCGATGTCGTCTACTTCCATTAACTATGCATCAAACTCACCCGGAATGAAATTAAGAGAATTTGCAAAGAGAAACAGTGAGCAACAGAGAGAGAGAGAGAGAGAGAGAGAGAGAGAGAGAAAACGAGAGCGACAAATTGGGAGAAAGCATGATATAAAGCAAAGGAGATTGCATCCCATCGTCAGTACCTATTGGCTGTGATGTGAAATTATTAGCATAAACAACAAACATAAACCAATAAACAAATTTCGAGAATTCATCATGTCTAACACATCTTTACGTAGCAACCTTGTGTGTTTGTTAAATGTTGTTACAAACTAACTAATCCAAATATATATACATAAATATATAAATCGCAATATACATGTATTAAAATATATAAATATTTAAAGCAATGCGTAATCCAACCGTCGTAACGTCGTGTTTTTTTATACAAGTGTTGTTAATACATTTTTATTGATGTTTTATTGTTGTTGCAACTTATACAAGAGCAAACAAAACGCATACGCAAATACCATAATTCAAACGAAAAAAGCCAAATTAATTTACATATAACTTAAACTTAAACTCTCAACAAAGCCAAAGTCCAAGCATGCAAAAAGTAGTCAGAATTATCTCTGACTGAGGCGTACGTAATCAATGCTCAAATGGAAAAGAATTGAAGGATGATGAGACGATAATCCAGAGAATAATATATACTTGCATTAAATACAAACTAACTATAATGAGTTGAACTAACTGCACTTGTTAAAAGCAGCAGTTAAAAACAGCGGACACAGTTATGGAATACAGCATGGGGCGAGTTGAAGATGTTGTCGTAATATTATTGTAACTGTAGCAAATGATATGCATTTTATATATCAGATAACTTTTGGATAAGTTTTATGTGTGTATGTGTATTAACTAATTAATAAAATAATGGTTACCTGTACGTAATTAGTTAACTATTCAATGTATACTATAGAGTTAGGGCAAGTCAACAAATCTATCTAGCTGTCTACGATATCGGTATACAACAACTAGCCCAATGTTTATAACCAAAATCAACTTGATGTTTAACTTCAACAATAACGTGTATAACTTACATAAATATAAACTCAATAAATTCCAATAAACGTGCTCAAATAATAATTACACATGTAAATGCTGTTAAATCATTCATTATTCAACAAATAATACAATTGCCAACAACTTTCGGCGTGCACAAATGCAAATCAAATTAATTCTATAAAGGTAAGCATAATTCCAAAAACAAATGGTTACGTTTATTGTGATGTTACGAAAATTGGTCAACCGCACCAAATGCGTATTTATCAGAGATTGCAAACAAAGGTTACGAGCTTAATAAATATGTAAAATAAATTGTTTGGTTTGTAAAAGTATGTACAAATTGAAATAACTATCAATTGAATCAAGATAAATTGTTGAAAGTCAACAAATTTTACAAAATATGTATAGAAAGTAGATTAACATGGATATAAATTCATTTCTAATTCAATATTTTCAACGAAACTTTAGCTCTTATTTGCAATTATTTATACTGAATTTAATACATAATACAACAGGAAAGTATAACAGGCTTTCAAATCTTGTTGAAACTTGACAAGATGTCTATATGCTTTCAATTGCTTCCCTTTTTCAATGCCAATCTGTAATTGAAAATAATACAAAATTTCAGCATAAAGTGAGAAAAACCTATTATCATAAAATAAGTGCACATAAATGAATGCGAAAATTTAATAAGAAATTTTCATTTGAATGAAATTTCGCACTTCACTTAGCTACTGTCTAGTAATGTCTGGAAGCCATGAACCTTTTTGCTTTAGACACAGGCCCTGAATATAATTTATTTTGAGTCTGATTACTGTTGGCAGTGCCTAACTCGGTGGCCTGTTATGCAAGTATTTCCGGCTGAGAGCATCAAGTAATCATAAAGTGATGGAAATTCAATTTACACAATATTAAATATGGCAAGTGTGCAGGCTGAAAACTGAAAACTTACAAAACACAGAACACAAAACACAAAACAAAAATGCTCCAAGGGAAGATGGGGGATTTTTTGCGCTTCCTGTGTCCATGTTGGCAATTTCGTACTTTTTATGTAGCTGTGTGTGTGTGAGAGCAGTGTGTGTGTGTGTGTGTGTGTTGGTGTGTGAGTGTGGTTTATTATTATGCAGATAAGGCCAAGTCACTTGGTTTACCTTTAGCTCTGGCTTGACAGAACAGATGCTAAGGGCATTCGGCGTGTGTGAGTTCGCATAAAAATTCACACACCCTTAACAAAGCAGCTGTGTGTGTGTGTGTGTTTCTGTGTGTGTGTGTGTAAATTACGTTTTATTTCATGTTTTGCAACTTTGCCTTAGCAATCGTTTATGCCGTAGAATAGGTTGAAATTCGCACACCCACAAACACAGGCACGGTTATGATGCCTGGGCTAAAAAATTTAACCCATCGTCAAGTGTCACGTTTTATGGCTACGCGTTAGTATTTGTATCCCACTCGAAACACTCAACATTCAGCTCAATATCCTTGACGTGCCTGAGCACTGTTAACTTAGTTGGCATTATGCAAATGTTGAGATTTTTCAATTTGCTAGCATGACAGTAGTTTCAGTTGAATCCTCCAATATGCTCTAGAAGAGCACGTACTCTAATTCCAACAGACATTCCGACCAAATGACAGACAGCAAAAAGCAATTATCCGAAGGAAATTGGGCAATTAGAGAGCAAAATCGAAAACAAACTAAATGCAGAGTGAGTGCAATAGTCAAATATGCGTCTAACTACGTTTAGCTCTCCACATTGTAGATAGTGCGGATAGATAGACTCGAAGAGCACCGTTATTCAGCTACAGTTACGGGCTCATTAGCATGGCAACATCATGTAATGAAGGCGCCTTGATTTGCATGCAGAGATTGTGTCAAAACTTTTAGGCAGCGATGTGTAAACTACAGATAGAGCATGCTCAAGAATTATTGGCAATGCCAGGCAGGCAAATAAATTTTAAAGAGCAAACAGCTCGACTTTTCATTTCAATTAAATCTAATGTGCTAAATGCTAAATGCTACAAATATCAACGCTTTTTTTTTTTTAAATAAATAAAAATATTTGCATGAATACTTTTTGTATGTCATTTCACATTTAAATGCTCTTCCGCGAATTTGCTAACACCTTTTACCACGAATGATTTTAATGATATCTATATATTTTCCACTCAAAATAGAGTATAATACTTTATTCATTTATGCTTAAAATTTTATTTTGTTTAGCTTTTTAGTACTAAAGTTATTCAAGTAACAATATAGTATAGCTTTAGTAGAAGTCTTTTTAGAGCCATCTGCGTAGCATTTGCTAACATTTTATACCAGGAATGATTTTAATGATATTATATGCATATTTGCCACTTAAAATATAGTACATAACATTATTTATTCATGCTAAAAATTAAATTGCTGTCAGCCTATTGGTACAAAAGTTATTCAGCTAACAACATAGTTTTTGTGAAAGTCTTGTTAGAGCAAAATAGGGTAGCATATTCTGCAGAAATTTGAGATCTAATGCCACATCATAAGGAACAGCTAAGTACAGTTTAAATTTACATATCAATTTATTAATATATCAGTCTAAACGTGCTATAATTGCAAACATTAAATACTTATGGAAACCGGAAATGCATTTCAAATGCATATCCGGAACAATTTTCTACACATTAACATTTCGATTGCATTTTCAAGACTAAAATTATTATAGGTATAATAGTCTAATGTCAATGTCGACTGCGCTCGACTGCAGCTCTTGGCGGTACAACATGTAGCAAGCGGTACATAAACGTAAATGACTTCGACTCCTCAAAATTGCCACCGAGTCAACTGTCAATTAATCAATTCAGCTGCCCGGCAGAATGTATTGCTGTTTGGGCCATCAATTTAATACGTGCACATTAAAGCAGAACACAGCAGATCTAGAGCAAGAGCAGGAGAACAGCGACACCAGGGAGACGAATAGCCTGGAGCCTGGAGCAATACCGGGAACTGGGAGGTGTGAAGGGAACACACTGTGCATGGTATTTGCTGGCGTAAGCTGCGGCACATCCGGCGGTAACAAATGTTTGTGTTTTTAAAAACCAAACTGTGTTATGCCGCGAAAATATTACACAGATTTGCGATAACACTCACACACACATACAAACGCTCACAGACACAAACGTATGCACGCCCACATGCGCATATTTCATGGTGGGCAATTGTCTGTTGCCTACTTTTAGGGGCCACGTGGAATTTCGTTTATTGTGGCAGCTGTATAAGTACTATATCGGTGTTTATGCAATTCACGCAGCAGCTGCATTATAAAAGTTAATTCTAAACACAAACAGCTCTGTTTATGATAGCATTTTAATCAGACCACCTCTTTGGACTGGCATAATCCACAGCAAAAGCGAGTCCTAGATAAAGTTGCTGCTGAAATGTTTGTATATGCATAAGTATGTGTACGTATCTACTTATACAAAGAAACTTACGTACATGTATTGAAATTAAGATTTATAAACCTCTCAACGCTATTTTGGGCATCTGGTACAATGTTGTGGGTTCAGCAAACCCATAAATCTTGTGCAGAGTCTTGTTTAGTTTATTGAATTATCAACGGCCTTACATGTGGCTTGTAAATGTGTGTATACGTGTATATGTATGTGTGTGTGTGTGTCGCGACATTGTCTGACATAAAACTAAAGGAAAATAAATATCAAACACGTGCACAAGCACTTATGTAAATAAGTTCTTTCGCAGTTCGCAGAGCGGCTGTGATTAGCTCATAGGCACGCCCATACCATAAGTTTCATACCACACCGCAACATTTGGTATGCCATAACAAATTTTATAATACAAAAGCTCTTCAATTTAAGCACAAAGACCAACAAAACCCATTTGTATAATATGACATAATATGAAAGTTATCGTATTATGCATATAAGCAAACCTTTTCAGTTTAAGCATTTTGCTATATCTCTTGTTATGCACGATATGTTCATTTGAGATAGGTTAACTTAGTTATTTACCAAGTTATAACTTTGCATTCGTCGCTCATACGCACCGTTGTCCGCTTACAAAAAAAAAAAATAACGTTAGCTTTTCAGAGCTACATAGTTAGTTATTCACACTGGAATAGATTAACAACATTGGCTTCATATAAGTACACGTTGCTCATACGCACCGTTGTGCGCGTAACATAGAGTAATACCATTAGCTTTTCAGGGTTAAATAGTCAGTTACTAACACTGTAATAGATTCAAAATTGCACAAAAAATGTTGACAAATTAATGCTTTAACTCTGCGCACAAAAGAAGACTGCAATTTCAATGTCTAAGATCTTAGCATTGACAGGGCAGCTGGCTGCATCGACTGCGGCATACAAAAGAGGGGCACTAGATCAGGGTTACGAGGCGGCATAGAAGCCATGCTGCGTACCACATGCCGCATGCCGCATGCCACATGGTACTTGAGCAGCACCCCAAGCAAACTAGACAAGCGTTGCAAGCGTGCTGTGCACTTGCCATCAATCGATAATTGCCCATTGAGAGCGGCAACTGGAAGAGCAGTTACTCTATCTGCAGCTAAGCCATGATTGATTAGCAGCATGAGATGCTTCAGCTCACACACACAGAATGCATAATGGCCGTCTATTGGGCGGATACTGTTGCTATTGCTACCACAACAGTGTCTGTGGTATATATATACATATGTATGTGTACGCCATTTTTATTCCTTTGATGCGCTCTTTGTATGCCATCGACAATGATGGAAATCCCCATGAGGCAGCCATATGTGCATGCAGTTAATGATGTCCAAGTTCATATATATATATATACATATATCTTGGTAATCGCTTTTCAATATTGCCATAGCCCTTATAGGGTATCCCCTTGAAAGCTTACATTTAAGTTTCCTTACTTTACTTGAATAAATATTTTATTCGTTGCTTTCTCGTTGCAGGTATGTTTCAACAAGCCAGCCAAAATCGTAAGTAATTTCCGAATCGCTTTTATTATTACCTACTTATCGATAAGCTACGCTTGAATGTGCTTGAAGTTTTGTATCTCAAGGAACACTTCAACAGCCGTAGCGAAAGTTTCGAAAGGTTTGCCAGAGCAAAGCGGAAATAACTAAAAATGTAGAAAAACTATGCAGCAAGTTGCACTGTAAGGCGAAGCTAAAGATACTCTGTAATCAAACAAGCACTATCGATTACTTTACCATCGATTACTAGTTTACTTTCGCATTTAATTTATCATATGTATCGCTCTTGATTGTAGTTATCAGTTGGCATAATTGCGCTACTTAGACTTTCAAAAAGTTACCCAGAAATACATAATTTAAATCAACTCAAATTTCGGCAGCCACAAACTTTGATGCTGCTCATTGCCAAGTGGCATTCGAGATACATTTAAATAAATATTGAAATGAAAATCAACACAGCAATGAAAATGGCAATGGAAATACTTGAGTAATGTGTACTGGAAGTTTGTATCTTTGGCATTGAATTGGCCTCATTGCCATTAGGCAAATGGTCAAATTGCAATTAAGCCACAATATTTAGAAGACGTTGCTTGGCAAATAAACCAAAAAGCTTATTATCATAACTATATAATATACCCTGCAATCGAGGCTAATTGTTATCGAAGCTTGAGCTTCGATTAAGATAAGGTCATATTATAGGCACTTGAAGTTAATTATCCAGCTAATTGGCCATGATTCAAACTTGGCTTGGCTCCACAGCTATGCAGCTAGCTCGTGAAATATAATATGCATAATTATGATAGCAGCAGAGGGATATAGCAGAGAAAACAGACAACAACAACAGCCATTTCAGCAGCAGCTGTCCCTGTAGCAACAACAATAATTCTAATCTCTGACTGGGGGCTTATCATCATCTTGTGCTTCGGCTTACCTGTCGTTGTCGTTGGCGTTTCGGCTCAGCTCGTCGCTTAATCAACGCACTTTACCGTCATATTTTATTTGCTGGCAAAATAAACTATTAGGAAAACTCATTTTCATGAAAATCCACTTTAATTGCTGCTGCCGCTGCTGCACGTCAACAACTGTGGTTACGACAGCAGCAACAACAGCAACAACAATAACATCAATGGCAATGGCTCTGATTCCAACAGCTGCCTGTGGTCTACATCCAAATGCCTGGCTGGCATTTGGGCCAACGCTGCTCCTTGTAAACTTAACGCAAATTGTCTGTAACATAAGCTGTTCGACTGTGGTGTCGCGGCAGACACTCCACGGGTGGTGCTCCAAGTGCCAACAGCCGGGGCAGCCATTAAATTTTCAAGAAGTGCCTTATAACTGTGTGTCTCAGCGTGCCTGTGTATGGGTGCGCATCTTGGAGCGAAGCTGCCTAATGTGCACACAAAAGTGTCACAAGCGAGTTCAACTCACATGTCTGTGGGCCACACAGAACATCAGGTGTACATGGTATAAATAACGCATAGAACAGCAATCCTACGTTTTTTCCCCTTTATTTCTCGTTCAATTCGACAAGAAGCGCAATAAATTTAAATGTTTCAATGTGAATTCCACTCAGAAAGTATATGTATAAAGAATTTACAAATATATAAAGGGTCAAAGCCTTGGTATGACCGCAAACATGCGAGATCACCAGTAAAATATGACTCGAAAAAAATGCGATGTGCGACCCTCAAATTTAAACAAATACCATGTTTGGTTTTCATAAATACTTTTTCCTATATTCTGCTTTGAAAGATGATTAATATTTTCGAATTTTGAATGAGGTCTTAGGTATAAAATATGATTAGTTTTTTGTTTCATGATGATGATTCACAAAATACGCTATTTCGACCTAGCTTGTCGACTGATCAACAACAACTATAGTTTAGAGGATCAGCTACGCCTCCTTCTGGCTGTTTTAAAAATTTGAATAAAATTATTCAACCATTTTTTACCCATTTTTGTAATATACAAATGTAAAAAGTAAGACGAAGCATTGCTGCAGCACTGCGTATAATGTTGATAAGTAATTTATTCTAATCATAAATTAGTAATTTATAGCATTGTGTTGAATGTAATTTATAGAACTCTATTTCTTCTTTCCCGTTCTTCTTATGAAACCAAAAGTTTTTAATCAAATATTTGCATAGCTTTTTTTTAAAAGATATTTAAGCTTGTCATATATATGTAAAGAGAATAATTGCAGTATATGGTATCGTTTTAAAACCCTGTTTTTAAAGTATTGAAATCCAAGATATTACATTTTAAAAACTAGTACAAAGGGATGCATTATTTGAATTTCTAGAAATTAGCCAAAATGCCCATTGTAATTGCGCACACTTGAGTTGCGTACGTCTGAGTACTTAAGTGACTCATGCCACTTTTCCGGTCCAGAGAACAAGAGAGAGAGAAAGAGAGAATGAGAAAGAGAGAGAGATAGTGAGAAGAGAGGAAAATGCTATACTCTGTATCGACGTGAGCATCAATGTCTTGGCCTCGACACATTTAGCGGAATGGATCCTTGGAGAGCAATTTGCAAAACACCAAAGGTGCTGTGCATGTCTTGGGCACGCCCACGTGGTTGTGGTGTTAAAGTGATGTGGTTATATCTGTGCGAATGTGCGTGTGTGTGTGTGTGGGTTACAGTTATGCTGAATATATAGCCAGACAACTTGTTTACAAGGCAGTTGTGCGGATTATTACAGACATTTTGCGGTTTTTGATTGTTTTAGTTGCACAATGCGCAATTAAATGCTGCATTATTATGCACAAAAAAGGCTGTAAATAAACAGAACATCAGACTGTAAATTAACATAAATGGGGCAGAGGTAGAGGTAGAGGGCCAACAACAGCAACTGTCAAATGGCTGCAAAACAAAAATATTTATGTCAATGCAAATGGCGCCTGCATAAAATTTATTGACACTTGCACAAGTTAGCAAGTGCGCTGCATTGTCATTGTCATGGTTGTCTAAAGTGGGGGTAGGGGTGGTGGAGGGTTGAGGAGGATGGTTGAGGAGGAGACTGAGAGGGGAAGAGCTGGGCGGCTAGGGAATGTGTGGGAGCACGACATTGAGCAGGTCTCGCTAGTCAGATTTCGTTGCGGTTACACGCCCATGGCCACGCCCACGCCCACGCCCACTCGACCCTCAGCAGCTACACACACACACACACACGCACACAGGCACACCATTTTCACATACTCTTAATGAGCAAACTTTTGGTCGACATTAATTTACAGTTAGACAATCTGCACGCATGCAAACAAAAAATTCATGTGGACTGCAAAAAGAGCGCAAACAAATGACGGCAATATAAATATAATTAATGCATGGCATCGACTGTCGAGTTTATTAAATGGGTCAGTTTATAATCCGCACTTAGCGTGTTTAGCTTCAATTGTTTAATAAGCGTACAACTGTTTTGATAATGTGAACTATAGAGTTTCATGCTAAAATCTTCTCCTAATTGGTGGTAATAAAAGTCAAGCGGTAAATAATACTAATATTATGTATTGTAGTATATGGAAAGTTAGACAGACTACAGTCGCATGCCATCGACAGTTAGCGAGAGTAGAAAATACGGGGGATAGGAAACTATATCAGATATACATCTCGATTTAAATCTAGTGTAACTAGTGTAGCAAGATATATATTTTCAAATATATATATATTTATAATGACAGACGGAAATTACTATAACAATTGTTTAATAATATACATACATTGTTATAAGGTAGTTTTAACGATCCATTGTATACGATATTTATGACTTGACAAAATAATATTTTAAAATTATTCTAAACTAGGAATCATGAAGTTTTTGCGCAAGCACGATTCTACAATGAAGTATAGCTAATTGTGTTGTTTTGCTCTGCACAAAGTAGATACATATAAATAAATTAGATAATATTAAAAAATTTGAGAAGAGAGGAGCAAAAAGCTTAAGAGCATCCGGCTTTCCTTTGCAATACATTACACACTCTAATACTCTTTGCAGAAATATGATATGGTAAAACCATAAGCCTTTACTGCATTGGCCCAAATTACAATCCAACAAAAATCGTATTAAACCACAATTATGTTGAAAACTCTTGCGAAAATTGATGTAAAGTAAAAATTGCTGTTTAAATTCAAATTGTGGCTGCTATTAAACGATTTCTAGTTAACTGGCAGCATCATTTAAAGCCGCAAAACTTTGAGAGGGCCAACTGAGCCGCAACAGCAGCAGCTGCTGCTCACAAACCAGGCTAAGCGACATAGAGAGGGGCAACATAAACGATTAAAAGCAGGCCGAAAATACTGAGGTTCATTTATAAAGTGCTGAAAATTGAATTAAATTAAAAGTTAAGAGCACACTTCACATACTACATATAAGTATAGAGCTGCATATGACTAGGGGAAATCATAATCGAAAGAAAATCAAAAACACTTTCAAGCAAAGCTGCAAATAATCTGAAAATGGCAAAACAGATTAGATGCACCTGAAAGTTAAACGCTTTCCACAGGAAGTTTTCTCTGTCATCACCTTGAAAATAGCACAATGTAGAGTGTGTGTGTGAGTGCGTGTGTGTGAGTGTGGGTGTGTGGGTGGGTGTGTGTGTGTTTGTTATTTGAGTTACGATTGTTTGGCAAAGCGAAACTGACGGAACGGAAAGCTTGTCACAATTTCCGTGCATGCAGCTGCATATTTATATGAGTATCACTATACATATATGTATGTACAAGTATGTATATGTATGTATGTTTGTATGTCGGTAACTTGGTTACAAAGCCAAAGCACACAATAGCCGGGCTCTTACTTTACGGTTTAATTAGTGGCGAAAGCAGAAAAACTGTGTACCCAAGGTACTGCAAAAAATAATAACATTTAACAAAAGTGACCTTGCTGCTAGTTAGCATAATGATAAATAGCGCTGCCAGATCGTTCTTGTTTTATAGACAATTCAATTACAGTTGCCACTTAAATATAAAAAGGAAACAACTTTTTTTAAGTGTATTCATATGTGTGTATGTTGTACGCTTCTGGGTGCAACGCAGCTACAGCAATTTCCTCTTAAGTTTGTCGAAATTCATTATGGCAAATACGTGTTTGGCTCATGTCATAGCTGAGCTGATGGACAGAAAACACATTTGCTGTGGCAGTCGTAATATAGCACCTGTCATAAACACTAAAGCGTTTTTTCATGTATCACGTCTTGACTTACATAATATACAATCCATAGAACTCACAAGGAGGCGAAGAGAGCCATAGATAGAGAGCAGCGAATTCATGCAAATCTAAATCATTAACAATCATGTATTTGTCTTTCGTCTATACCTCCAAAAAAAAACCTTTTACCCATAACCCTCAAATCCAAAAAAAAAACTTTTAAACCCAAACCGAATCACTTCACACACCTGGTAGATCCCAACTCAATGGCCGCCATTACAAGTTTAGTGAGTGAGGGGGAGCCATGGATGCAGCCCGTTGTGGCATACTTGGAGGCGCCGGTGCGGCCTACAAAATCGCCAAGTAGGTGGCGCCACTAACCAAACTCTCTTTCTCTCGCTCTCTCAATGTACTATTTGTAGCCCGCGCCCGTAGTTAACCGTTACATATACCTAAGTGTCTATCCGTAGTTGAACGTTGAATTAGTTGACAAAACAAATCGCTTTCTAGTTGTACATGGAAAAACCTCATACACTAATACATGCACACGTGGACGAATGCAGTGCACCCTTGAAAGAGTGAAGGAATTTTTATCAAAATTGTTTCCTCTTTCGAATAATAGAGCAATTATGCAATTTAGCTGAAACTGTCAATTCGCTAAAAACCTTCGAACGTTCAGAGTGCGACCAGAATGTTACAGATTGTAAGAGTTTTTATGTCTAGAATATTCGGTCATAATGTTCTTAATACTTCTATTCAGTTTATAGTTCGTTTTACAATATATAGACCAGTCTGCTTTAACTATATGCCATAATCCCAATTACTTATTATGGTATGAGATTTTTGCACCTATAAAATTCCAAGAACACATTATTGACTTCATTGCTCTTTTTTTTAAAGTATCCGGTACAGCCTCCATTTAAAAAACACAATTGCTATGTGACCCTTCCATTAAAATTGTGGCTTATACTGTTGTAAATTCTTGTATTTTCGGATTATTTGGAGAATTATGTTTAGTAATTCAGTTTTACGAACGAGACTGTACTAACTAACGAACTGTATGAAAATATATATATCGATTACGCCGATATCATGAAGACTAAACTAAAGTCTAAACTAATTGAACGAATTTATAGGATGAATCAGGCGAACGAGCTACTCGCATATAACATTAAATTGCACTAGTCGAACTAAACCATATAACTGTACTAAACATTGTGGAGGTTGAAAGTGCTGTTCGTTCACCCTTTCAAGTGTTTACTGCATACACACACACACACACACACATACACCCACCTGCAATCGCAAACACCAATCACACCCTCTAAAGGAATGGCTGTCATGCAAACAGTTGAACTCTTGTTATACTGCCACGTTCTTGTATGTGTTTGTATTGTTGTGAGTGTCTATAACTAACCATTGCAAAGCCTTGAAACAACTCTTCTTATCGATAACAACAATGCACACAAACCCCTTACCGTTTGTGTGCCCCTCTCTCCCCCTCTTGCCATCTCTTGCCCACAGAATGTGATCAGACGTTTGTCTCGCGTATTGGAGGACCGCAGAATGGAAGCTTTACGGCGCCGCTGCTGCACAATCATCGGAATCATTCACGTCAATGCCTCTACACATTCCTAGCAGGACCTGGACAACGCGTCGAAGTAGTTTTTAAATCCTTTAATTTAAGAGGAAGTCCGCCAGAGTAAGTTACAATTACATCAGCTTTCATCAAGTATTTAATTACAATTGCAATTTCACTTTTCATGATTTACAGCGGCTCGGCCGTCGGTGAATTACCAAGGTAGGGTATACCGTTTAGTTATTTATAGAGATATTTGAGTTCAAATTGTATAATTTTCAGCTGTGTTCATGAGTACATGGATATCTACTCGGAGGTTCAGTCGTCGGAGCCAGCGGAGCTGATCAATTCGCCATTCGGCGGTCGCTACTGTGGCACAATTCCACCACGTCGTCGCATTTCCATGTTCCGCGCTGTCGCAATTTCTTTTTTTAGCAACAAGAATGTGTCGACGGACCTGTTCGAAGGCACGTTTAGGTTTATAAATGCATGTAAGTGCAACGCTTGCTATGGGAAAACCTAAACAGAGACTATATAGACAATTGTACTTACAGCGGAATATGAAATTGGTATACCCATTGCCGGGTCGCCATGTTCCTACACGATAACGCCTAGCATGAGTATCAATAAAACTGGCGCACTCATATCGCCAACCTATCCAGGTGCCTATCCGAAGGATATGTCATGCACATATCAGTTTCTTGGTGAATCGAATCAAAGAGTTAGATTAGAATTTCGCGATTTTGATCTGTTTTTTGGTGGACCCCAGTGAGTACCTCTAATGCTGTACCAATATACACAAACAAACATACATCTGAAGAATAAATCCGTTCTAAACGAAACTGAAAAGAAGTGATATTACATGATCTTCGAGTAATAACAGTAGGGGAAGGCTATAGTCGGGAGTGCTCGACAATACACCCCGCTTCCGAGGCTGTATATTTACCTACTCCAATCTTATTTAATATGCTGAAATATAATTGTTTATTAATTTTTCCATATGTTTTCGAAAAGCGCAGTACAAGACACTATTTCTTTAGTGTTCATTAATTTGTTGGGTTTTCCTTAATAACTTTTATGTGAAAAATCCAATTTAAATAAAATCTTAAGCTCAGATTAAAAACTTACTAAGGTATTAAAAGGGCAAAAAGCAAACAAAAATATTTTAAAAACAAAAAAGATTTTTAACTAATAATACTAATTAGTTAAAGACACATTTAAAATAGAATTCAATTGCTTTAGAACGGGTATTTTCTTTGAGTGTACATACAGACACACACACACACATGCATACATAACTACAACCAAGTCAAAATCAAAGCAAATTGTGAGAAAGTCATACAATTTGCTTTGTTCAGCAGCTGACACACAGATACATCCACGCATACATAGAAACACAGAGTTGCATGATAAGACACTCTTGAAACTATCTGAAACCTTGGCTTATTCAAATTTCTATGCAAATTCTATTCTATCTATGTATGTTCGTCCTTAAACTAACTGCTATACAACCAATTCGTCTATCAACAACTACAAAAATAATTATCACACCAACAACTACTACTACTACTATTACTACTACCTACTACTATTACTACTATTACTACAACAACTACAACTACTACAGCTGCCCATTTGACTATGTGAAAGTGTACGATGGTCCAGATAATTCGTCAGCATTAATCGGTACATATTGCGGACAGCAAAGAAACTTAGTATTGTATTCGAGCGAATCGAGCCTTTTTGTTCATTTTTATACGCTACCGCGCACCGCAAATACGCAAAATCGTGGCTTTAAAGGAATTTATGAATTTAGCGAAGGTTTTGTTAAATTAGATTTTATACGTAAGTATGAACCACAATGAATTAATACAGCAATCATTTATTTACAGTTACCACACACACACACACGCTACTCGCTGATTGGCCGTTTTGTGGCTAAAATGATTAAGCAGTTTTAGCCATAAAATGGCTAAGCCAGCGACCAAGTACATTTAGGGGCTCAGTGTATGTGTTTGAAGCACTTGGCGTTTGTTATTTTTTGTTGCATTTAAGTTGCTTTTGCTAAACATATTTATGTCTAAAACTATCAACTCTTTGGCTATCTCTAAATCTCTCAACTGTTTATATCGACTGTTTCTTTCTCTAAAAAAAAATAAAACTCTACCATGCTGTAATTGGAACTACCTGAAACTTTCCAAACTTTCCAACCTCGCTAACCATTCGAAATGCAACAATAAATACCATTAATAATTGCGTCCATCAGGTGAAAATGAT
Organism: Hypselothyrea guttata; assembly: GCA_035045125.1. Lineage (NCBI taxonomy): Eukaryota > Metazoa > Arthropoda > Insecta > Diptera > Drosophilidae > Hypselothyrea > Hypselothyrea guttata. The sequence continues at coordinate 27,554 of JAWNNJ010001399.1, forward strand.
GGCATTCACATACGTGGCTCAGAATGTGATCAAAAGATTTTATCGAAGAAGGAATCCACTGGCTTTGTGCTCTCACCCAACTATCCCTATCCATATATACCAAAAACTGTGTGTAGGTGAGTATTGAGATAATCCCATAGGCAACACATGAATAGGCAATATTCAAACATCGTCTTCACAGATATTTCATCTATGGCATGCAAGATGCACAGCATCTGGAGCGCGTGCGTCTCGAGTTTAATTCTTTCAACATACCCAAAGTGGAGCACAAGGATAAGAGCGAGTAAGCATCAGCGAGAAGAGCTAGCAAATAACTCTCAACCGTTATTTCTTTGCGATCTTCTCAGTAAGACACCCGAATATTTGAATTCTTTTCATTTTTGGTTTCAATCGGTATTTAAATGAGCGTTTTCTGTATCTCTCTTTTAATAACAACCTATAGTGAGAGATATCCTTGAACGCTCGCTTGGTGAGAGTCTTTTGAAGGCCAAAAAAGAAAAAGAAAACTCACCGCAAACGGTCTTCTTTATTTTACCTAGGTTTAAGATCAATAGTATTATAAATATGTACTAAAATAGTAAGTCCGCGAATCTTAAAAAATCCGGTTGTTTACTGAGAGCAACTGATTTACTTAAAAGAGCATTTAAACGCTTCATGTCCTACTCGCTTTTAAATGTGACCTAGTATTAACGAACAACGAAAAACGGTTGAGAGTTATTTGCAAGCTCTATCCCCAAGGAGTCCCTCTTAAAGAAACATCTTAAATCTCTAATCCATTTCAGATCCAACTGTACTGATGGCTATCTGAAGATATATCTAAAGGGTCAGGAGACGGCCGATGCGTATGACAAGTTCGACTACGAACTGTGCGGCAACGAGACCCAGCGTGTGATCAGCGATGGTCCACGACTGGCAATGGTGTTCAGTTCGGGTGAGCTGCAGGGACGTGGATTTAAGGGCAAGTATACTTTCGAGACGGAGTATAAAATACCGGGCACTGCGGCACCAGATGGCACCTGTAGCTTTACCTATGTGAGCAGCTCGAAGAAGCGCGGCGAACTGAACAGTCCGCGGTATCCATCAAACTATCCGTCGGACACAAACTGTTCCTACTTGTTCTTGGCCGAGCACAATGAGCAGGTGACCATTGTGTTCGATCATTTCAAGATCAAGGCCGACAATAATGCAAATGCCACAGCGGGTGCTTATGGGTAAGCACCACGAAATACTTTCAAAAGTTTCCCCTTGATCTAAATCTCCCCTTACTTGCAGCTCTGGAGCATGCTTTGAGGATTGGCTGGAGATGAATGTGGTGTACAGGGATAACAATGATCGTCTGCTGGGACGTTATTGTGGTTTGACAGCACCCGGTCCCGTTGAGAGTCCACGCGGTGCCGTTGGATTACGCATCACATTGCACACGGATCAGGAGAGCGTGGCCAGCGGTTTCAAGGCGCGTTATTTCTTCGAGTCGGCCAAGTCGGATGCTGGTGACTGCGGTGGCAATTTCAGCAATGAGGATTCGGGTATTATCACCTCCCCGAACTATCCAGCCGGCTACAAAGCACCTGGTCGTGGCATGGCCTCCAATGCCTGCAACTGGGTAATGACTGCACGTGCCGGCTACAAATTGTCCATTAACTTTGAACAGTTTGGCCTGGAGGGTGATCCGGCGGGTAAGTGAAGATCGCATGCAAACGTCTGCGTCCCTTCTTATTGTCTACTTAACTGATTTCAGGTCGCGGCTGTCCTGCTGCTGTGCTGCGCCTGTGGGTGAATGTGGACTCAGATCAGCCACCCGTAGAGCTGTGCGGTGAGAAGCCTGCGATCGAACAGTGGCATTATATATCCACGGGCCAAACAGCACGCATCAGTTTTACCACCAGCGACAAGACCGTTGGTGCACAGGTAAACATTGTACAAGACTCAAATGAAACTCATTTGGTTTGATTTTGAATTGATTTGCAGGGCTTCCGTATTGTTTGGACCGAAATACAAGACTCCGGGCCGGGTCCACCATCCATAGGTCTGCTCTGCGAGTCCACGTATCACTTCCAGTGCGAGGCGGGCTACTGCATATCGGACAAGCTGCGCTGCGATGGCGTCAAGAACTGTGGGCCCGGCGACGACAGTGACGAATTGCATTGTGAGTCGTGAGTGAGTCGAACGGTTCAGTTCAATTTTATTTGATTACTTATCTATATTTGAAATTCGATTTTAATTAATGCTTATCATTTGAACATTGAATTTTTTTTAGTTTTTTCAGCGAGTCCATCATTATGTTTCCGCTATAATTTAGTAAACTTTATTTTATGGAATTTAAGCTTCATTTGTTATTATAAGCTCTGCAAAATGTATATTACTTTCAATATTCATATGCGAACAGTTGTATCTTTCTATAAAATATGTTGGGATAGTTCCGTAAATATGTTTATGAGATTTGTCCGAATCGGATTACCTAAAACCTAACCTAACATCCATAATCATCTTAAATGCAATTAACAAAGATTATAGTAAATTTACTGTTGTTATTAAATTTCAACTTAGATCACATCGAGCATTATAGGATCTATAAATCCATTTGAATCAAGACATCTAAAGCTCATAAACCCATAATTTGAAGACAATTTGAACCCAATATCCAATAAATATTCAATATATACAGATTTGCAAAGTTACTTTTGCTTCGGAACGCCGAAGATTCATTTTATTTCTTACATATCTTACATCGATTCATATTGAGTTGTTTGAAAACATTTTCATTTGTTTATAAAAACCAATAAAAACCTGAACCCGACGAAACACTTGTTAAAAATAAACTATATCTAATACTACTACTAATACTAACTAAAAACCAAACTAAATTAACTCTGAACTCAAGAAAAATTTAAGGTTTAAAGCACATAAAATGTAATCAGCTCTATTATGATTTTTGTTTTCATTTTCATAGCCAGAATTTTTCTTATACTATACTGTGTCAGTTACCATGTATATAACTCTAACTATCTATATATATCTATATTGAATACCCTAACCTTACCGAAGCTATGCCTCTAACTATTAAGTATTTGATCTAAATCGTTTTTGTTCTCACTACTTAGTCGCAGTTCGTACATTTCGTCTAGCCTAATACCTGATCGTACAAATACCAATGCAAAACTGAACAAAACCCAACAATCGCTCTATCTATCTGTCTCTCAGCAATATCTCTCCAATATCTCTACTGCCACAACACACTAAAACTATCTATCTTTCTCACATGTATTCTTCTATTTCTCTCTGTTCTCTGTTCTTTGTCTTTTTCGTACTATCTTGATGTGATTTTCACCCAAAACAAAACTACAAACAATTTACAAATTTACAAATTTACAAACCAAAAACTGAAACATTCTGAATCCAAGGTGATGCAAGCTCAACGCACTTGCCCACACTCCTACACACATTTGCTTTATCAATTGCGGCATTAGTCCTTAATGTTTACAACTAAACAAAAGCATAATTCAAAGAAGAAAACAATGCACAAATAAACAAAAACAAAAAAAACAAAAGAAAAAAGATTTTAAATTGGATTGCTAAATCAAAAGAATTGCAACGAGAATCAAAAGTGATGCAAACTGTTACAATAAAACAATGATGAAAGAAAAAACAAAAGCAAACTAAACGAATTCCCAATGCAAGCATATTAAATAAGTTTTGTAATAAGTACAACTAAGCATAGAATACTTTTGGTCACATCTAACACGTGAGTCCTGCATAAACTCTCTCTCTACTCTCCAATCGCTGCACATGAGCCGAACACCACAGAATAAATACATAATCACGACATGCACAGCACCACCCACAGCAAAGATAATACCCTCGTCCTCAGTTTTCAGGACATACCACTCAGAAATACCACTCACATGGAGACATCCAAGCTAGCGACCCCAACTTTAACCTTTTGTTGCATATATCAGTTTGTAGTTGAATCCGAATTCCAAGTGTTTGTTGCATGCCCATAGCATAATTGCGTTCGATTCTGGCTTTTTTATGTTTGGCACCCAATAACCACCGATAACCCTAAACCGAACCGCCTACTAAATTGTTCTCTTCTAAATACCAGATGCTAATACATACTATGATAAATTGAATCTTAAACACCAGCACAACAACATACAACATAACGAACAAAACCAAACAATATTCGTAACTAGCTAAGAACAAAACACACTCGTTCTACTCATTACACTACTTACCTATAATAGTCGTCATTCACACTGAGTAATCGTTATTAGAGCAGCGCCTATGATATGAATAATCTGAGTGTATTCACGCACCTTTCTTACATTTGGCTTCTTCTACTTGCGCACTCGTCGCATTAGGTATCACGGAAGCAGCAGAGGAGGATCACGACGTCCTAATTATAATAACACTAGTCGTCGTCTTGTCCCTAACCTGTCTCCTATGCACACTCTGTCACTCCAGAAGAAAACGTAGAAACCACGCACGTCAATTGGGTTTACATCGGAATGCACACTACGACTCGCAGACGAGTGCAACGGGTAAGTACCGAGCGATAAATCTGGAAATTTGGCTTTATTTTTTACTATGAATTCTGATGCATTAAACCTTAATTTTTTACCTACGAGTTGATTTTTGATTTTCTGTTTTTAGGCTTTCTTTGATTTGTGTTTTGTATTCAGTTTGAGGTAATTTATGATTTCTATTGCAAATGATGTATAATGTCGATAATTGCACACCCAACTTTTCACAAAAAATTTGCTTTTAGACCCTTCATTTAATTAATATTTGGAATTATTTTTAGACTATATTTTCAAGTTGTATTTGAAGAATCGTAAGTTTAATAATTTCTGCAACATACAATATATGATAATAAATCTAAAATTATTCAATTATCTGCGATTAAATTTTAAATTTATTTTTAATATTTGGAAACATTTTTAGATCATATTTTCTTGTTGTATTTTGCGGAAAATATGTTTAATAATATCTGGAACATTCGATATATGGTAATGAATTTAATATTATGCACGAATTCAGTTTTAAGAAAATGAGAAATAAATATTTATATTCTGTTAACATACATAACCTGATAATTCATTGTACACTTCACAATTTGCAATTTATTTTAAGATTGTTTGTATTTTAAGCGGATTTATTTAAATATTTTGAATACTTATACAATTTCTGATGAGGTAAAATTTATGCAATTATCCGAGATATGCGATTATGCAACGCAATAGAGCTAAAAGATTTAGAGCAAATAAATTTAATTTTGCGATTTTGTGCAATTAGTTGTAGGTGCAATTATCGACGTTGTACTGTAGTTTATATGCTTTGATTAATGCCCCGCCTACCAACATTCCACAGCAGGCCTCAGCTCCAGTCGGCGGCATTTGCAGAGCGGAGGGGCGAGCATAGCAGGCAGCCTGCATGGCATCAACAGCGGCACTCTGATCATACCGCCGGCTCCGCTGCCCCCCACCACAGTGCCACCGCCCCCTCACATATGCATTGCCGGCGTGGATATGGTGCACGGTCTGATGGACGATGAGGACGACGACGAGGATGAGGACGAGCTGGAGCTGGATGAGGATCAGCTGGCGGCCGATATATTCATCAACGATGTGCATTTCGATGAGGATAACATCGATCATGTAAACCAAATGGCAAATGTTTAACTGAGTTAACGCGTTTTCAGCATTTTAATTACCGTTAGTTTCTGTTGTAGTGCGCTTAGGTTAAGATGTGCTGCCTGCCCAGGTCTAGAGGGGCAGGTCTAGAGGGGCGAGCAAACGCAAAGAAACAGCAAAGTCAAGAAGATAAAAAGCAAAACCAAAACCAAATGCAAAAGCAAAAGCAAACACAAACAAATACAAATACAAGAAAAATTCAAAAGTTAACAATACCTAAAAGACGAAAAATTATGCAAAAGTGCGAATTGATTAAGATATAGAGTTATTAAGCTATAGACAAGATCCGAAACCAAATGAATTAAAGTACAGTAGGCCCCAAAACATTGTAGTAGCTATGAACAATGAACAAAAAGACAGAGAAAGACAGGCAACAAATAATAATTACATTTAATTATACATTCACGCATACATACTACGAGTATATTATTAACAAAACAAAACAAAACAAAAGAAAACAAAAAGAAATAGCGAATACGTATGAGTATGTCACAAATTAATGGAAAACCCGTAGAGCCAGAAGCTGGAGAGGGAAGGCGTAGGAGGAAGTAGGAGAATACCATGCGGTGAATATATAAAGCATTTTCTTAGCCACAGGAGACCGCAAAAGTTGTTGATTTTTATATTTGATACGAGTAATATTTAGGTGAAGCATAAATTGAATTAATTATACAAACAATAACAAGTAACAAATAACAATTACAAATAACAAGCAAACAATACACATTCATGACTTTTGAAATTTGCAACAAGAAGGCAAAGTATATAAATATTTTGATTAATAAACGGCATAAAACAATAACAATACTAACCTTTACCTATAGCTATACAGGCGAAAATAACTTTTATTTACTCGTACACATTTTTTTACAATAAAATAAAACAAAATACACACCAATCACTAAGCATTTTTACAGCAAAACTCCATTTGAATGAACATGTTTATAAATTGAAATTTTTAACAAAATAGACGATGATGAGGACATCAAATAAAATGAATAAATAAATGAATTAGTGACTATCAAACCTGTATCTTCCAGCAAAAGTTAAACGCATAATTCATAAATTGAGATATTTGTATAAATAAATTATTGTATTAATACAAATAACTAAATTTAGAAGCGCTCAAAGTCGATACGCTGCTGCAAAAAGTAAAAAAAAAATAAAAAAAAAAACAAATTAAAGTAAAAATAAAAAGTTGATAAACCTAAAAGATTTTTGTCTATTTAAGCACATTTTTATAGACATTTAAACAGAATGTTGCAGCGAATTGAACAAAAAAAACCCAAAAAATTTATAAAATTAAAATGTACACGCTAAAGAGAACGAATAATAAACACTCAGAAATGAAGGCAGCAATCATTTGGGAATATCTTCTTATTATTTTTTATTTACATTTTTAATTCCATTTATTTGTTATATTATACCTATTCTACTCTTATACAACAATAAGTTTAGTTTTAATTTAAAAATCCAATAAAATAGTATATGAATTCAGAAAAAGAAATTATTGGTTTCATAGCGCTCGTACGTTTTGCATAAAACACAAAATAAAAATTATGAATGGAGATGCTTAAATGAAAAGAGTTTATCGTAAAAATCATTAATAATAATATTTAATAAAATTATGTAGGTGTTTAACAAAAAAGACATAAAAACAAACACTAAACTAAAACAAGTAATACGTTGTTAAATTGTTGCAAATGCATAAAAATCAACTAAATCGTAAGGAAACAAATTATTTTTAAATATTTGCAAAACCCATAACAATTGCATATTTAGTTTAAGTGTATAAATTTTGTTGTTGTATGACATTCAAATGAAGCCCCAATTAAATTAGTTAATTAAAAAATTGAATTTGTGTTCTAGCAATAAAAAAAACCAAACAAAAAATCCACAAAGTAAAGTAAACTAAAAACTATTTAATAAATACAGAGATAATTAAAAAACAAATATGTTCACACTCGTCAAAAATCCCCATAAAATGTTCTAAGAGTTTACTAAAAACAAAACAAAAAACAAAAAACACAATGTTAAATTAAACAAGCAAGTGTTAAATTTACAATTAAATCTATAAATAAGCAAAGCAAACAAAACAAAAACCAAGAAACATAAACTATGCTAAACAACCATATAATGCCCAAACCAAAAATCAAATTTAACAAATAAAATTAAACAATTAAAATCCAAACCCGGGCGCACGCATTGGCATAGAACGCTGCGCTTTAGACAAAAAGATAGTTGATTAAAAGTCAAATTTTAAATAAAATGAGTAACAACACCTACAAAAACAATTCCATGTTAACATTAAATATAAATAAAGGTAATTAAATAAATGAATGCTAAACCAAATAAATAGATAACAAGTTTTAAAATTTGTCTTATTTAATTGAAGCTTTGAGCAAAGATTTTACACAAGATACGAGTTTACTCGATGAAGTTTTTGCATGATACAAAGTAAAACCATAATTTGGATTATACAATTAAAAGCGTATGTATTTTTTACACTAGTTAAAAAAGCGATCCAAAATTTATGATTATGAATTATATATCAAACTTATTTCGAAGCAGTTAACCGAAATTTATCCAGCATTTTGTTGATAGCCTCCGTATTGCCTTCTATGGTAGCCTTCTCCTGCTGCAGCACCTGCTCAAAGGTCGTCTGTTTAGTGCCCACCAGATAGAAGTCATCATCTGCTATAGTTACCCTGCCATCCGCATCGGCAGCATTGCCCTCGTATATATCCAGAGCTTTGAAATCAAAAACTATAGTGAGCGGATCAGCAAAAGAGACTCCAGCAAAGCGCCATCGAATCACTCACCCATGCTTTTGATAAGTTTGCCATCGGCATCCGTGAAATTGAACTGAAACTTGTGCATTATGCTGCGTTTGGCAGGATCGGATTGCTTCAGTTTGTTGCGGATTTTGTCAATTATCGCGTCGCTTCTCATCGTTGCAACTGAATCAGTTGAGCGCAGTTGATTGTCTAAATCAAATGTGGGGCGCAACTGAAACGTAAACTGCAGATTATGGCAACTGCTGGCTTTGAGTAATTCCTAATTAGAGACAATTTATTTGATGAGCACTTGATTGACGATATTGGGCGCATGCCCTATAAACTCTATAAGCTAACGCATTGAATTGACACAGATACATTCGAATATATATTCTAAAAGTTACAAATGGTACTAAATAAAACTTAGTAGTGGTATAAATAAGAAACGTGCGTTTAAATTAGGGCTTCCACAACTTGAGCAGGCCATCTTCGCTATAGCTGCCCAGCAGATTCTGATGCGGATGATGGGTTAAACCAATAACATCTTTCTCGTGCACCTTTAACAAAAAAGATAAACAAATTTAAGTATTTCTGAATGCAGATTAAAGTTTAAGTCGCATGCTTACGTTTAAGGTACGCTCTAGTTTGCCGGATGAGACCGAGAAGCAATATAGCACCTGATCCTCGCCAGCGCAGTAAATGAATTCGCCTCGCGGCGAAAGCGTAGCAGAGATAAAGGCGCCGCCTTCGCGTTTACCTGATGAGAAGGATCTAACGATTTGTCCCTGCATGTTCATGATGACCACTGTATTGGATCGATTGCAAACGATAAAGTGCTCCGGATTCTTGGGCAGTATGAGCACGGTGTTAACGGCCAGCTCGTTGCCCAGGGGCTTGTAGGTAGCCACGCATTCGGTGGTTTTCAGAGACCAGACTTTGACGGTGCCATCGGAGGATGCGCTGAGCACGCTGTGGCCATCGGGCGTGAATGTCGTCTCATTGACAAAGGACGTGTGCCCCTTGAACTCCTTCAGCATTTTGCCGGACTTCAAGCCGTGCAGCCGCACGGTGTAATCAAATGAAGCGCTCAGCACTTGGCTGTTGTCACGGGAGAACTGCAGACAGGTGATGCCCTTGGTGTGCGCCTTCTCGAACTTGCGCAGACACTGGCCGGTGATGATGCGCCACACCTTGATCTGGCCGTCCTGTGCACCCGAAGCAACCATTTCGGAATCACGCGAAAACGTAAGCGCCAGCACGGCCTGCTCCATCATCATGAACTGATCCTGTGCCTGGTACTTCAAATCCTTGCGCACCTTGCCGGTGGTGAAGTTCCACACCTCCAGAAAGCCATCCACGCTGCCTGTTATCAGATACTGTCCGTCCGGCGAGAACTGCGCGCACTCCACATGTGACTTCTCGCCGAATTTGATCTGCCGGAACAGCTGCGTCGGATACATTTCCTCCTCTTGATCCTTCATGGCCGCCTTGCCGCGGAACAGATCGATCGTGGTGCCGGGGGGCAGGAGACCCTGATGCTGCTGCCACTTGAGCGCCTGGCCAAGCAACGCCAACAGCCTGGACGAGGGCACCACGTGCACCTCTCCGCTCAGCTCCTGCGCAATGGCCGCGCGACGCTTCTCCTTACTGCTGCCCTCCGCGTACGCCTCCCGGGGATCGAAGTACGCACGCTGCAGCATGTTCTCTGCAAGCAAACCAACGTCGATTACAGAATCTTTAAATGGATCACTTTACACCCACCCAGATGAATATAACGCTCGGGTTCGTGCTGCTTTAACATGCTCATTGGATCCGTCTGGCGGAGCAGCGAACGGGCGGCGCCCAGTTCCCGCAGCTCAATCAACTCCAGCACGATCTGTTCGTACAAATTCAGCAGCTTCTTGTCGGGCAACTTCAGCGATTGCGTGACCTTCAGCACAGTGTCCCAATGCCCATTGGAAATGTCCTGCACAAAGCCGTCGACGCTGTCCACTGTGTTGAGTGAAACGCCCGTCTCCTCCTGCGTAAACAAATCTTTATTGCCGTACCAACTAATAACTCTAAACTTACCTGCAAGGTCTGCAGCGTTTTAAGCAAATTCGACTCTTTTAGATACTGCTGAATCAATCGAATAACGCTGCAAAATGTAAACAAATGTTAGCAGACATTTAAATATCAATAGACCACAGCTGAAGCAACTAAAATACTAAATTCGATTAGGTACATACTCTGCAGACTCGATTTCAATAGACATGATTAGTTCTTTTCTCTACTGCTTGTTTATAATTAAATTATTTCAGAGCGAAATAAAGAAAATCCCAAAACAATTCTCTCAGTACTTTTGCAAAATTGGAGATGGCACAGCGTGCATGGCCGGCGATAACCTGCAAGTATTTTATAGTGACTGCTGCTTGCTTTTATCGGTAGCAGCGGCTGTTATCGAAATTTGCTGTTAAATTAAATTGTATTATTAATATATTATTTAAATTAAATATGTAATAGTAGTCAAAAAATTAAAACATTCTTTGTTCACATGCACTCAATAGCGCGCATTGCGATTTAACAGCCCAGATTAACATCGATTTGCGTAAACCAGTATTCTCTTACTGTACGCATCACTGATGGCATGTACATTTATCGATTACTTAGCGCACACTAGGCAACCCTGTTGCACACAAACCTCTTTGCATAACATTGGAGCAATATTAGAATTTGAAGTTGATTTTAATCAATTAAAATGTCCAAAGCAGCTGGTAAATTAAAATCTTTAAAGAAGACGGTGGAGCGCATAACGCACACAACCAAAATGCGCACAAACATACCTGCTGGCATGGCCGCTGCAGGCCCTCCGCTTGGTCCCATGCTTGGTCAGGTAAGCAACGATAATAATAACATTATTATACCCTGTAAAAATGGGGGAATGTGTGTAACAGGCAGAAATAGGCGTGGCTGACCGCATACAGTATATTTATTCGTGATCAGGGCCACTGCATCAGCCGAACTAGCCGTGTCCTTTCGTATGTCCGTTTAAGCGCTCAGCGCGAGCTGTGAGTACAGGGTATATAAACAGTCGGGCTTGTCGGACTGAGATTTGTATGAAATCACATTTCAAATGTTTGTGAATTGCTTTCAGCGTGCAATAAACATAGCCGCGTTCTGCAAGGACTTCAACACGAAAACAGCTGAGATGAAAGAGGGCGTGCCGCTGCCCTGTCGCATATCGATGAACAGCGACCGCAGCTACGAACTGGTCATCCACCATCCCCCGGCCACATTCTTCCTCAAGCAGGCGGCGGGCATCCAGAGAGGCACCATGACCCCGGGTCGGGAGGTGGCGGGCATGATAACGCTAAAACACTTGTATGAAATCGCCGCAATCAAGATTCAAGATCCTCCCAATGCCCTGCTCTCAATGAAGGTAAGCGAGGGAACTTAAAGATTTGAAGACGTTTTAATTGTTTGTTTTTAGCAAATGTGTGAAATGCTCATTGGCATTGCTCGAACGTGCGGCATCAAAATAGTGCGCGAAATAGATCCGGCGGAGTATTCGCAGTTTCTGGAGGAGCGCAAGCTGATTGTGGAGGCGCAGCGGAAGGAGCTGCAGGAGAAACGCGAGGCGAAAATGCTGCGAACTGGCTAGTTGTTTGTACATAAAAAGAACTTTATTGTTAATATAGTTTGTTTATAATTAAGCTGCATAAGTCTATTCTATGGCGATGCGTTTGCGATCCTTGGCAGCGTTCTTTTTGCGGCGCTTTTCCAGGTGCTTGTTGAGTTTTCCTGTGCTCTTGAGCTGCTCGAACTTGGCCACCAGCTCCTTGGCACGTCGCTCCTCTATAAAATAGTAATTTAAGTTAATTAATTAATTAAGAGTTTCACAACAGTTTCAACGTACTCTTGGTTAGGTAGTGAGGCGCTTTTCCCGCATCGTGGGTTTTCTGTATTTCCTTGCACTCCTTCTGCAGCAGCTTCTGCTTGGCATGCCACTTTTTGGCCTCGACATTCGTGTTTATCAGCCTCTGCATTGTGTGCTTGATTTCCTGCTTCTCCTCGCTCCCCTCTACGCTGTCCAGCTTCTTCTTCAGCTGATCGACTTCCTTTTCGCGTATTTTCGTGATGAATTTGTAGTTCTTCTTGAACGTATCCACGTTGCAAGCCCCCGCCCTTTCGTCGAATCGTGGATCCCGCAGACTTTCCGCCTGCTTTCGCTGCCCCCGCAGCTCATCCCCCAAGAAGGGAACCTGCCGTTTGGCGCTCATCTCACGGGGTCTGTTCTTGTTCAGACGCTTCACAGGCTTCGCTTTGGCCCGCTCTGGCTTTGCGGTAGTGGAGCCTAGCACCGCTTCCTTGTACACCTTGGCGCCCAATTGTTCCTTCAGCTGCATTATCTCCTCGAAGGACATGCCCTTGAGATCATCTCGAATGGAAGTCTGCAAAAAGGGGGTTTCAATTAATTATACACATTTAGGTAGATAAGTAATATAATACCAGCGTGCCATCGTTTGCAGCTGCTTCGCAGTCGGAGGCATCTGTAGATTCACTTGAAGACGGCATCGTTAACAGTTTTAGCAGTTTTCATCAATTTTCACGTGTTTTGATTTGTTTTGTTTTGTTTTGGCCCAGCTGACTGCTAATCGATTGCTTGAAATCGGGTTTTACTTATCGATAGGCATCGTTTCAGCTCACAGTCTGGCAACACTGTGAACCCATTATTTGCTGCATTTGGCGCGCAGTTTTAAAAGGCATGCTTATTTACAAGCAACAACAGATTAATAATACGATTTAAATTAAATTATATTTTACTATACAATAAAAAATGTACAAACATGTATTTATGTGTTAATTTAACTGCTGACCACTAAAATAATTTCAAGTAGAATATATTAAAAAGTAAGATATTATAGTGAATAAGGTATGGGATGGTGGTATGATGATATTTATTATTATTTGTTTCAGACCACAGCTTAACTGAAACTTAATTTTCGAGCACATTAATACAGTCTAAAACAAATTTACGAATTTAGAGCATTATTATAAACATATTTGCATTATAACCATCTTTCTAAACCCGTTTGAAGCATAGGCCTATATCATGAACTATCCCCTGACTGCGTGAATCATACAAATTCCTAATCGCATTGTAACTAAAGTTACAAGTTTCCGATTTTGCATTGCGTAAACACATTTAATTAATGTCAACGTTAGGAGAGAGAAAAACACATTGAGTGAGCGACAGAAAAAGGATGCAACGCAGTGCACAACTGATGGCCAAAACTAAAATTCAGAGTCAAATTGCAACGAGTCAAAACACTTTGGCCCTGAGTTCTATGCCATTGCATAAGTTTAATTTGGCTGCTGTCCGTCCAATGATCTGTCGGCTTTGCTGCACTTTAATTACAGTTTTCGGGCACTCGATGCGACACTGGCAGTAGGTTTTGTTTTGTTGGTTTTGACATGCGAAATGTTCAATTTGTTTATGCAATTTCCATGGGAATATTTGTAGAAGGCACTGTTGAAATTCGCCTTTTTCCACCAGATCTGGATATTTTTAAAGAGCTTTTTGTACAAAATTTGCGAAACTACGGGAAGCGGTAATTTTGGCTTTTTCATAAATAATTCAGCTTTTCTTGAATTTCAATTTTAATTTATTATTTATGAATCTGAAAGTAAATCACACCATATAGTATATTGAATTATTTTTCATAATTCTGCAAATTGCTGAAGTAATTTTAAACTGTCGTCTTTTGGACGTATTAAAATCTTGATGGTTTTAATATTTTGCCATGCACCCCAAGATACACATTCTTCAGTAGAATTTTCAACGTAATATTTGGCATTCAAATTACTGAAAATACAATTGACAAAATTTAACTGTGAATTACATTTTAAGATGGTTGTCTATGCTTACCTGTCTCCGCAATCAATGTATGTATACCACCAGGCACCATGGTGTTCCCTAGCGCAGTTGCTTGGATTATCCCGGTCGAATGTAGAGAATTTCATATGCTCATTACTTTTTAAACCATCATACACATTTCCAGAGAAATTTCCTAATTGGCCCAATTCGTATTCACTACTTTCATTGCCAATGTCAAATAGATCATAGTATCCGTAATATGAATATCCTTTTAAGTCTTGAAGATCGAAAACAATGACATGTGGTTCACTCGTTGTAAGTTGGTGAATCTTTTCCAGACCTAGGAAAAAGTCAGCGTCAACAGATCCAAACCCATCACGGTACTCAGTCCAGTTCCTGTAAAAGTTTTCCTTTCCATTAATTCTTTGTTGAATTATAGTCCATCCAGAAACAAATGGTCTATTAATACAAGGTACTTCAAACTGCTCGATTCCGGAGATGTTAGTAGAACGAATACCAGGACAATCTCCGCGGGGAGCGCAACTATCAGAGTCCATTTTTTGACACATTTTGAAATCAAGACTAGTTTTCATGTTGTCTGTGCTTGTTTTAATTGGTTTTTCTTCTTTTTTGAGTTCACTTATCTTTTTATCCATGTTATCTTGTAGGTTTTTTATTTGAAAATTAAAATGATCTATTATGCTATTTTTCAGATTTGCCATAGTCTCCGAAATTTCCTTAAATTTATTTTGAAGCATAATTGCATTATTTTCATCATTTTTCTGTAACGTGGCAATTGCTTCACTTAGCTCTAAGATATTACTTTGGCCGCATTCCGAATTATTGTTATGTTCATTTTTTATTGTCTCCTTTAATTCCTGCACATATTGTAATAATGGCTTAACAATTTTGTAAGCATATGCTCCACAACAACCATTTTGTTCCTTGTCTGCTGCACAAAAATTCTAAAACAAATTAAAATTATAGAATTAACAAAATTATAGTAGTACTATAAAACATAATATTTCTTATCTTAGGTTAAGTTAGGTCAAGTTTGACTTTATTAAAAAAAAAAAAATTGTGAAAATCTAAAAAGTAAAAAATTATAAACGGACAGCACGCCGATTGCGTAATATTAAGCATAGAAGGTTGTTATTTGGAACATAAGCTCTCTTGTATTATATTTAACTATCCAGAAAAGCGCATTGAAATCGGTTAATAAACAAAGTAAATATAAGCTACGCAATTGGCAGCGCAGCTGGCGCACGTAAAAAAGGAAGAAGAAGAAGTACTGCTGATACGCTTAGTGTGACAGTTTTTATAAAATTGTATATACTTAAAATAAATGGCACAGGGTATGCTACTGCGACTGATCTGCCCCGTCCAAATTTTTTATTTATATTATTATCATTGGTATATTATACACAGAGCTTACCTGGGCCTTCGTCAAAGTCACACTTATACTAAGTAAAAGCAAAATACCAAAATTCCAATTCATTTTAAACAATCGGAGCACATAGATCTGCATTCAACTTTGACAAAAATCAACTGAACAGACCACATAAACTAGAAATTCTTTTAAACCAATTTGTGAGCCATGCTTATCAGCTTCACCGCTGTATATTGTATATTGCATTGTATTCTAGCGAATTCCATTAATTAAAAATTATTATTTAAGTACACGTGATTCATTAAGCATGGGAATTTCAAATTTGTTTTTGTTTATTTGATTATGCTGAATGCAGCAAAACAAATGTGTACATAAAATTAATTTAATATGTGGCAAAATTTTACCCAAATACATTTTCCTGGTACATGAATTTTAAAATTTAGATCAATATAACAAAATGTAATCAAAAGAGGTGTCAATGTTTCTGGTTGTCGAGTTGTTTAGAATTTGTAGCTATAATAAGTTAGTTAGCCCGATTGTTTTTGTAGATATCAGTCAATTAAAAATCTAGTGACCATCGCCTCCGCCGTTGTTGGAATGCTGCATCATCAACTTGGCCCTGGCGGCCTGGACTATGGGTCCACGGGCCGTGGTGCCCCCAGGGAACTTCATATCGCTGTCATCGCTGTACGACGACATCTCATCGGTGCTGTCCTGGAAGTTATCCACGTCTATCTCATCCAAGCTATCGACCGGTGTATCATCCAGATCAGCATCGCCACCGTCAACCACTCCAGATGCCGAAAGAGCAGCATGTTTATCATGGTTATCAGCCATGCCAGTAATTCGGCTGCCCGAGGCTGAGCTGGACTTTTCGTTGCCTTCCAAACGGGAAATGCCTGCGAGTGAACTATATTTGGGCTGCTCGTCTTTCAGGTCGTTCATCTGCATCTGTGTGCAAAAGCGTTGTATTTGCCCCAATACTTCACGCACTCCCACTTCCGAAGACTTCACATCAATGCTATGATCGGACGATGATCGGTGTTGATCCTCAGCGTTACGCTGCTGTTGCATTTGAGGTATTGCCTTTGAAGTGCTGAGGCATACACAAGGATTCTGCTGCTTGGATTTGGTAAGTTCCTTGATCGATTTCTTAGCTCGAGCTGTTGGTAGCGATGACTGCTTCATAGTCTTCTGCATATATGCTGCCGCCTGTTTAGCAACCCTGTTTGGAATTGGCTGTTGTGGTTGCAATTGTGGTGCAGCCCCCGCCACTTTCGGAGACGACTCCTTGCCCGCCAATGCCTGATTCTGATAGAACATCTTGTCGTATTCGGATTTCATGCATAGATATCGAAAATGTCGGGTATTCTCCTCACCATAGTGAATTATCTCTGTAGCGATGGGAATTAGTCAGAATATGTTTAGAAGTAATACGATTAAAGCGAGTAACGACATTCAAATGGACTACAATTAGCGGACAAGTTAAGTTAGTAAACTGTTCACCAGTCGTATGAGTAATTTTTATATCAAGCGATAAAATGTTGAGAAAGGTGTGTAAATATTAAAATATATATATATATAATATAATAATATAATATATAATATAAATAATTTTTTTTTTGAAACTACAACTAAATAGACATTACAAAAAATGATACAAATTTTATTATCCTAATTAAAATTAAGCTTAATATACCACACCGACCATTTGCTCTGAGTTTGATAATTTCAACTAATATGACTGTACTTACTATTGGTAACTTCGTTTTGAAGTTGATCGAATTGGTCATTGGTGACTTTGAGGTCACTGGAGAAACGATCTATCTTGCTGGATATATCACGAAAGTTGCGATTGACCACCTCGCAAATGGCAGACTGTCAAAAATCATAAAACAATATAGTCAATATGAGATGGTTTTAGTTATAACTCAGTCAAAACATACCCCAACGGCTGTCTTTACAGTCTGGCGAATTAGCTCAAAGAATTCCTCGGGATCCTCGTCCTTTTCATCCTCCGTGACGACTGGAATTTGCACTTCACGCTGGGAGAATCCTGCCCGAGGATGTTGGCGTTGTTTTGGCTGTTTCTGCTGCTGCTGCTGCTGCTGCTGCTGCTTTTGTTGTTGCTGGGGATTGTGCAAATAATGCATATTATGGTTAATACTGTTGTTGTTGTTGCCATTGTTGATCGGTTGCCCCAACTGCTGCTGTTGGTGCAACTGATGCTGCAGCGGATGCGAGTGTATTGGGGTTTGATAAACATACGAACGATGGGCGTTCAAATTGCCCGTTGACTTCAGCATACTCTTCTCAGACAGCTCCATCAAATTGGGATCCATTTCGTAAACATTTCGTGGATTCATTTGCATGCCCTTGCCACGTGCGTGATTGGGAAGTACCTGTGAATGTGATTTACGCTCCGGCGTCATAAACAGCACCTTCTGCGTTTGTTGCTGTTGTTGTAGCTGTTGCTGTTGCTGCTGCTGTTGCTGCTGCAGTTGCTGTTGTTGCTGTTGCTGTTGTTGCTGTTGTTGACGAGCACTGGGCTTGGGCCGACGATTCGATGGGGCACCGAAAGAATTCATGGCTTGGTTGCCTACCCCGGGCACCTGCACGGGTATCTGCGATGTCTTCGAGGGCTGCCTTAAAACCGCACTTGCTGCAGCCCTCATATTCGTCGCATTCAATGGCAAATTGGTTGTGATATAATAATCGTTTTGTGTCACATAACTACGCTGCGTACGTCCGTCCGTCTGTCGGGAGGAGTTGCAGCGCAAGGCTGCAGTTTTGGTCATGCCCGGCTGTGGCATGTTCTGGGCCCTACTTGACTGCATCGGCTCCATTTTGGCGCCGTAGACCTCCTCGATGCCCTTTCTTCTGTTCTGTCTCACCATGTTTGGCCAGTTTTTCTTCGAACGCAGTTAATGAATAAATGTGTAAACGCAACAGACTTTCAGCTCATGTAAGAATTGTTCAATTACTTTTTATGGTTTGCTATTGCACAATGTTTGCAATATTTGCCTGTAAACTGAAATCTTGAATGTTTAATAATTTTTGTTGTTTCAGATTTGTATATATAACTGAGAGTAAAGCTAAACTAACGTCAGTATGCGAAATGAATTAGTTTAATGATATTCTCAGCGCCAACTTTGTGGAGCTTTGTAAGTTGTAAGAATTTGGGAGAATGCATGAAAGTACTAAAAATAAGTAAATGGAATTGTTGGATCGTCAGTCATGTAATGTAATAATGATATTTTAATTTAAAAGCTAATTTTCAGGCATAATCTCTGGACATTCTTCTGCATGAAAGCAACACAATAAATTAAATTATTAAGAGCCTTAAAAATAAGTATAAAAAAATATTTAATACATTTTTACTATATATCAAATAATTACCGACTCTTTAAAGGTGTCTTTTATTACCCGTCAAAAAAAACCACAAGCAAAAGTATATATATGAAATCTTGAAGCATTCTCAGAAATATTTTTTTTTTCTTTGAAGATAATGTTTGTTTGATTTTGCAAAAATCGAATTGCTAATGAACTATGTGTGGGATATTTATTTAAACTGATTGCGCTATTTAAAGTGGTTGACTTGGTTGGTTCAGCTTGGTTTGCCTGCTTAAATTGCCGCATAAAATAAATATAAATACGAGTTGCATATTCGAAAAGTATTTTTATTTATCAGATTATTTACCTTTGAACTTCACTTGACGCCTATTAGGGTGGGATGTATTTAGATCTAAACGTCTATGGAATTTTAAATGCCAATACTAAGAATGCTTGACTCTCGACGTGATGGCTTTAAGGCAAAAAAAAAACATTCAAAAAGTCTGCAGATAACATACTTTGCTTCAGGTTACAGACGCCGAATGAGAAAATAGAAAAACAGAAAAATAGAAAATTAACTACATGAATGATACCAAAATAATTGGGTCAGTGGGCTGTTAGCACCTTCAAATGCTCATACGCAGTGGCAACATTTTGTAATCTTGTTAGCCAGCGAAATATACCATAATAAATCTAAACCATCATTTTTTAAAGCCAGATTGTTTTGCCAGTTTATATGTGTAAACAAATGCACACACGACACATGACAGTAAATGTTTGTTAGCTTGTTAGCATTTGATGTGGTTGGCTGAACTGTTGCCAATAAGCCAAAGCAATGAATATAGATATTTTCAAGAGTTTGCATCCGTGACTGTATGCATCTGACATTGAATATGGCTATTCAAACACTTTAAATATCATTTTCCAAATAGATTACTCATCCGCTCTGTGTTATTTATATCCCTTTGTGTGTGTTTTATTAACTAAATGCCTTTTAATGCAATGTAGCCATAAAATCCTTACGTATTTCGTAGAAATTTGTGAAATTAATTGTAGATTCTGAGAGCTTTAATTATTGAATACCAGCATATTACATATAAACACATTCACCATTTAAGCTCATATGAAAATTTATGAATACTTTTTTATACTCTTCATAAAGTACGTATTTAAACAGTTTAATATCCAAGTTAATCGGCACAGCAACATTTCTCAAAAACAAAAACATTGTATATATATAAATACTTATGTATATATGGCAGCAAATGTGATGTGTATACAAATTATGAGCAGGCCAATTAGCTCACAGAGACACGAAAAGTAACTTACAGATGCATAAATTTGTCAGCTGTCGCGAAGATCAGGCAGACAACCACTAAATAATATTTTATTTATTCTAGACAAATGTAAAAAAAAACACCATCAAAATTAAAAAAAAATAGCACTGTTTTATTTCAAATGTGCATTTAAAGTGTAGTAAATTTTTTTAATATTGTTTTTTAATGGGGTATTTATAGCTCTGCTTGTTTAATACCGAGTTCATAATTTGCTCTATTTATATTTGTACAATTTAAGAGATTATTTTTCGTATTTTATTCTGTTGTTTAAAGCATTCGGAGCTGACAGCGAAACATGACGAGTAGCGGCAATTTTCGCATGAAAATTGTTGTCTCATTTCTCCGTTTTGTGTTCGGTGTGCTTTATGACTAAATGTGCGTAATAAATAAACACAAAAACAATAAATTTGCGCATAGCAGATAACTGAAAAATAAACCAGTAAGGACGGAGCTACAGTCGGACGCAACCGACTGTATGAGACCCTGTACTTTGTGTTTTCTTCGCTGTTTCTTATCCGATCGTGATGTAATTCACAGAATCGGTGGAGATTGTCATAGACTACGTACATACCATATCCTAAGTCTTTAGCTGTTAAACTGAAGCTTTAAAACTGAAAACTGTTGCTAATTTGGTTTTTCGGTTAGTGGAAGAATGGATGGAGTTATCAAAAAACCCAAACTAACTTGATCTGATTGCTGCATAGGAAAACATAAATACCAAAAAATGGTATTTCTAGCTCTTATAGTCTGCAAGATCTAGGTGGTTTCTTTGTCTGATCTATCTTCGCTGTTTCTTTACCGTTTGAAATGTAATTCACAGCATTGACGGATAATGCCATAGGTTGCGTGCATGCCAAATCTCAAGTCTGTAGCTTTTAAACTATGGCTGTAGTGGCACTTACATACATTTATAAAAAAATTGTCTGTTACATAACTTCGCTGTTTTATGTCCGAATGCAATGTAATTCACACCATCGACGGATAATTCTATACGCTACGTACATTCCAAATTACAAGTCTGTAGCTTCATTATTGTGGCTGTCGTGGCGCATATACGCATTTTGAAAAGAATTGTCTCTTGCATATCTTCACTACTTCTAATTAAATTCACAAATTAATTTATAGAATCGGTGGAGAATACCATAGACTACGTACATTCCAAATTACAAGGCTGTAGCGCTATTATTGTGGCTGCTGTGGCGCTTTTAGTTTTTGAGATTTTTGAGGTAGGTGTAGATTTTTGATGATTCGCGGATGAAGGAAGCGAAATATTCAAAATCTGAAACAAACTCGTGCTGCTTAGGATAATAGAGAACCTGCATATCAAGAAATGGTGTCTCTATCTCTTTTAGTTGCTGAGATCTAGGTGTTCATACAGACGGACGGACAGACGGACAGACGGACAGACGGACAGACGGACATGGCTATATCGACTCAGCTCGTCGTCCTGAGTCAGAATATATATACTTTGGGGGGTCTACCACGCTTCCTTCTGCCTGTTACACACAGCTGTCAGTTGCACTAAACTAATAGTACAGAGTACAGAGTCTAAAAAACACAACACACTTACATATTTGTACAATGCTGGCAATAAACAAAGTTTTCTAAACATGCTCGAATTGAGTTTAAATGTGAGATTCACAGCTGTTGCCATTTAATTTAGCAGTAACAAATTGCTCAGTTCCATTTGATTGTTGACGATTATTTGTCATGCATTCGCATGTAAATTAAAAAATAATAATAAACAACAATAGCAGCCAGTCTTATGTCACATTGTTCATTTTCAAGATCAGTCGCTCCCTTTTGTCTTTGGCATGCAGTGTGAAATAAAAATGCATTGGTATTTGGGTCGTCGACTTGGCGTCGCTCAAATCAATTAAAATCATAAATTCTGAAAAAAAAAATAGGGTCGGGAAAGATCAGTGGGACGGAGGCTACAGTCGGACGTAACCGACCGAGTAGACCCTTTACTTTGAGTATATGTACATACAAACACAATCAGACGCACACACACTAAGCTACCCGCGTATGCAAGGCACACCACCCCCCCCTCTGCCTAGTGCGACAAATTGTCTGTGGCATATGTTAGCTGTTTCTTATCCGATCGAGACAAAATTCCTAGCGTCAATAGAGAATATCATAAACTAGTTAAATACCAAATTACAAATCAATAGCTTTAAAACTGTGGCTACAGCAGCTTTTTGCGGTTTACGGTGGAAGGGGGGGTGAGGAGAACCTAAATACCGAATATGGTGTCTCTAGCTCTTATAGTTGCTGAGATCTAGGTGTTCATACAGACAGACAGACAGACAGACAGACGGACAGACGGACAGACGGACAGACGGACGGACGGACATGGCTATATCGACTCGGCTTGTCGTCCTGATCAAGAATATATATACTTTGTGGGTCTGCCACGCCTCCTTCTGGGTGTTACATACATTTCCTCTTTGCACTAAACTAATAGACCCTTTTTACTTTTTTAAAGTAAAGGGTCTAAAAAATGTTGCTACAAAGCGATAAAAACTCAAAGGAAAGCAGGTCCAAAACAGAGAATATGCCATTAAATATTTGTTTACTCTTTAGCATCTCATAATACTATAATTTGTTTATACACACAATAAAAACTATTCAGAGAATATATTTTACGATCCATAATACTGTCCAGTATAAATAATGACTAGTTATAAAATTATTTTAGTAGCTAAGAAAGCTTCAAGAAAGGTTTCCCAAAATGTTGCTCATTACATCAAAAAGCTTCTAGAATGTTGCTGACAAATGTTGCTAGCAACATTTATGTAGACAACTTAATTAAATGCGCGAAATCTACTATAAATATTATCTTAACACTTGAAGTGTTCAACACTTGCGCACTGCTCATACTCCTCCCAATCAAGTGGCAGTGGCAGCAACCGACGTGCAACATTCAAGTGCAGCAACAACATCGCGTCGGTTGCAGCGACACGCAGCAACATGTGCGAATAACCAGTTGAGCAACATAAACAAAAAACAGCTGTTTGGATTGCTGGCGCCGGCATAGCTTTCTGAAGCTTTCTGAAGTGAAATCAAGCAGCAGGCAGCGAAGCGTCGACAGCGCACAGTGGTCCTTGATGATTATAGAATATTTAAATATTTAAATATAATGTTGTACGCATTATTTGTTTGACAAATTGTTAATTATTCTATTTTTTGTTTCAGAAAAACGTACAGTGGATTTTTATGATTATAAATTATTTAAAAAATTTAAAAATACAATAAAATATTGTATGTAGTATTTGAATCACATATTGTTATTTGTTCTGATTATTTAAAAAAAAAAAAAAAAATCGTGATGAAATTATAAATAAGAATTAATTTTAAATTATTTTTTCAAATGTTAAGTAACATGGTAAGTAACAAATTTTCAAAATTACTATTATTTTATTTTTCTAAAGATTAAATTACTTCACGCTTAAGAAAAACTGTAACTTTTATAAATTCACATAAATTATTATTATTTTTTTCTATATATCATTTAGGAAGTGTTTATTTCCTTTACTACATTTTGTCTGGCAAGTTTTATAAATAATTGTTTTTACTTTTGTACAAACTATGTAGTATGTCCCATTGACAAAAATTTCTTTTGCTACATTTTGTATTGCTAGAACCAGTGTGCATTGGCAGCGGCAGCCGCACCAGCAGCAACAGCAAACAGGAAAATCCGCACAGCGATGCCAGCACACAAATTCAGTTCAATGCGAAATTGTGAATGAGCCGGACGGCGATTCTCTTAATGCTGCGTGGCTCAAATGCGACAAAAAGACGGAATTTCGCGTAAATCCGTTAAAAGTGTGTTTAGTAAAAGTGATTCGTATTTTGCGAGTGCGTTAACGACCTTGGGATAACTGAGTGGCAGCCACAACAAAGTGCTAAAACTTAAAAAACGGAAGGATCGTCAATTGTCTGCAGTGAGATTAAGATAAAGATTTATTGTGAATTCGCTGAAAGAAGTGTCAGCATCCGAGTGTTTGGCGTGGTGTTAAACCAGTTGAAAGAGGTTAACAATTAATTGGCCAAAACGTGTTCAATTGCCAGTGCATTTAAATAGATACAAAATGTGCTGTTGCCAAAAACACGACAAACTGCAGACTTGAGCCGCTGTTGTCGTTTGCATCTTGTAAAGCCAAAATCAAGTAGAGCTGACCAAGTGAAATTTTTCGTGTTAAAAATTTGTACAAAAAATTAAAGTGCAAATCGCAAGTTTTTGGCGCAAATCGACGGTGTGTGTTTAACACTTTTTTTGCTTTTGGGGGACGCCAATTGCAAATTGCAACTGCAATTGCAGTTTCAATATTCAAACTACGAATTGCAAATTGCAATTCATGCCACAGCAAATACTTGAGTGAGTATCAATTGCAAAATTGCGCAATTAAAAGTCTGTCATGCTTTGGAGCTCTTGGCTCTTAACTCTTAAGTATGTATATCTCTCAAGTCAATTTATATTTAGTTGACAGTGATTAATATTAATTTATATTTTTTTTTGAATTCGCAAATGTAAATGCAAAAGCCGTGCGAATAATCGTGGCGATCAATTTTAATTTACTGCCAAATGCATACAATTTTCTACATACAAAATAATCTTGCAATAAGCTTAACAGTTTGCATTTATATATTATTATTATTAAATATCAAATTAAAAAAATTGAAAAATAATATACATAAAAAATAAAATGGGTACGGGGAATAAACAAATAATTAGTCAATTCAATTTATTGAAAATAATTCGCATTACTTTTAAATGCAATATAGTAAAATATTAAATCTGAAATTATTTTGTAAAGTCAATTGTACAATTGTATATATAAATTGAAATATTACACATCACTATGGTGCAAATTACTACACATAACAGTAATAGTATACCATAAAATATAGTACAATAAAAAATTTTATATTTTCACAAAAAAAAAAAAAAAAAAAAAAAAGTCAAGTAGCACAAAATAAATTACAATTTGTGTCAAAGCTCAATTTCAACTTCTACCTAAGGCAGTTTTGGGATAAACGTCGTGCGAAGCTTGGCAATTTATCAACAGTTTAATGAATGAAGCTTTAAAATTTGCTAAACAATTAATTGCTTAATGAATGGATTAGGGATACACCCGCAATTGCACAAAGTTTGAAGAGAGTGTGAATGGGGCGCCCTATATGGTTAGGCGCTTGTCTGAAGTGTGGCGAATAAAACCCCAAATAAACTCAAACAAAAGGCCAAACAAACTGCATACAAAAAAACACAAATAGAAAACTTTTCAAGCCAAAAAATAAAAGAAGAGGCAAACATCGAGGGTGAAACGATGCGTACGTCAAAGCTCAAATGTCAGTTATGGACACAGAAAGATACCCAAACTCTGACCCACCCATATCCTGTGACTATGTGGGTCAGTTCTGGTGTCTAGATTGTGATTGATCTGCGTTTAATGCCATTTTGTTGTTGAACGGAAGCGTAAAAATGCTGTTCTCTTTTGAGCGATGACACGCACAAATCTCTGACTCTGGGGTTCGAGCAAAGTTGTATAACTTTGGAGGAGAGAGAAACTAGCTGGGTTTGCTCTGAAATACACATGCTGGACATATTTATGAAGTTGTTAGCCGAACACCAAACTGCCAGCGTATGTGGGGCTGTCCTATCAAAGTTTCTGCAGAGTCTCTGGCCAGAGACACACAAACTCGCTTAAGCTATGGCTAATCATGTGGTTTTTCATACGCCAAGTTGCACAATGCTGTGGAAGTGGTTTTGCGTGGTCATGTTGATATGAAGACCGCTGATTTACGGCAGCTGTAAAACTCGCATAAATAGATTAAGTAACACAGCGAATGGTAAGCAAAGGGATAAGCCTAGAATTAATTTCATCTCAATTATACGCAGCTAAAGAATGGCCTAAAAGCTTAAAATATACCAATATATTTTATAATATTAATAAGGACAGAGCACTTTTTTTGGTAAATGTAAAAAAATGTAAATCAATTTCCCCTATTTTGCTTAGCCAATTTGAACATTATTGAAACTATTTTCTGGCATCCACTCAACTCGATACCGAGTAGCATACGCTTGGCATGCAGCTATTCAAGCAGAACAAATTAAAGCAAGCCAAGTTAGACGCTTGAATGTAGGCAACAGAAATGCCATCCAAATCACGTATGTAGCACTCACTCCGAGCACTCATAGTACTCGTAATGTTCATACGCATAAAGAAATAGAAATACGTGCGTATAAAATTGCAAATGGCATTTGAAGCTTCTCTTTCCACCGACTGCCTGTAATTTTCCCCCTGATTTTCATTTTCAATTCCCAATGGCTGGCTGAAGCATTTTTTTTCATGCAAGTTTTCTTTAAATCTCAGTCTCCCTTTGTCATATGCTGATTATGCCGTTGTTTGTCTTTTATGCTTCGCTAACAGAGTTTAGCAGCTACTTATGCGGCTGATTCGCCACATTTTTCACTTGGCAGCATTTAGTTTGGCAGTCGTGCGTAATTTGTTGTGGCTTTAAAGCATTTGGGTATCCTATATTTTATCTATAAATAAAATAAATAAATCTTTTTAAATAGATTTCACTCTAAGAATCTCTTTATAACTTAAATTGCTGTGACTTTAAATCATTTGAATATTCTATATATTATTTATAGGCACAAGAATAAATCTTTTTAAATAAATCTAAAATAAATACTGAGCATCAGCTTTTTGTAAGCCATTTTCTGCCATATGAGTTGCTTAAAAATTGTGCTTATCTAAGTTCATTTGGTGAGGCACACGTGTGCCTATCACTTAAATTCTGTTCCATCAGCTCTTATCGCTGTTCCCTTCAATACAATAGGACTTCAAAGCAGGCAAATCGGCTTCCTCTTTCAGGTGCAATCAAAACTGTTGCAAAGCCCTAAAAGTCAAACAGCGTTCCGGGTGTACGTAGTATGTTTTTCATGCTGTCGTGCTTTGTTATTGTTGAAAAGAAATCACTTGATAAATTTTACATGTCATTGAGTACGCTGACTGGCTGACAATAACAGGAAGTCGTCGTCTATTATACACCCACATCAACCACACAAGCTCCGAAATATCGGCAACAGACTCCAAAAATAGTCTGTCAGTCTGTCTGAGCTTCAGTCTATGGCTGTTAGTCCCATCATTAACTTTCGTTAAATCTACGCAGAAGCCATTGAAATGCCCCCAAACTTGTCATTTGTCTCTTGATTTGACTCCTAATTGAATACTTAGCGTGCCTTTGTGGCGTTGTTTTAAATTAAGTGTAGCTAATTTATTTGTTTCTGTTAAATCGTTTGAGAAATTGGGTCAGTGCGAAGCACTTTATGCCAAGTAAAGCAAACTTCAACAAATTGTTTGCCATTTAAGCCCTAGTTCATTTGCCACAATTATTGCAGTTTAAGCTTAAATTTCATTAAAAAGTTATTTTAAATAAGTGGCTTTCGAATAGTTCGTTTCTGGAATTTATTTCATTACATTTACCAGCCACTTTGACAATAAAAAATGGCTGGCAATTAGACAGAAATAGTCCCAAACAAAAAAATTCCAACAATTTTAATAAAGTTTTGTGTAAAATCAACGTTGGAAATATGCTGAAAGTTTTTATATGAAAATTGCTAATTGCTCTGCAATAAAAAGTTGCAAAATTGTTTATACAAATTGACCGTAGCGCAAACAAGCAAATATTTATAAAATTAGTTAAGAGTGATTAAACAACAGATATGCTAATCGATAATCAAAATTTGTGCAATTTTTTTCAAGAGTTTTGGGAATTTGTTTGCTGACAATATTTATATAAAATGATGTAATTATTAAATCCATATTTTAATGCTTTATACAGAATTATAAATTTGCTTTTAACTGATAAAATTAAAGTATATTTAGTTTAATTTATTTGATACAGTTAATGTTTAAAAACTAATTTAAGGAGTATCTGTGAAACTACAATGCAATTCAGTTTTTTGACTCAACAGCTGCGGTAGTTTCCATTAAATGCAAAAAAGCAATTGTCAAATATTTGTTTTGTGTATGCAAATTGGAACACAATTTATTGGAAGCGCTAAATATGCAGTTAACATTTAAAATATTTAAGATAGAGGCCGACCAATATGTAACTGCGATTAAAGGGTTTATCTTATTTGGTACTAATTTAAATTGATCTATTGCGATTGCAGCCATTTAGACTTGTTACAACTCATATTAAATTTTCTACTTAGTCCACATGCACATATTTTATTTCGCCAAGAGAGTTCCATATAAATTAAGGAAAATATTGACAGGATTCCCTTCACGGGGCAAAAACTGATTTATTGTTAGCCAAAGTCTCCGAAAACAAAAATGACAAAAATTCGCAAAAATTGCCCAAAATGAGCAAAGGCAAAAGCAAAAGCATAAGTAAAAGTGCGATAAGAAAAGGAAAAATTATGCTAAAGTGAAGACATACCGCAATTGTATGGGTGAGAGTATGGCTGTAGCTCTGTGCCAGCTGTCAATGATTTGTTTCAACAATTTTGTCTGTCGTGTCGTTAAACGCACATAAATATTGTGATTACCAATAATGTGCCGAATGTCTGGGCGTCCGATTGTCCCGTTGTTGAATGTCTGTTTTCCATTTGGTGTCTTCTCTCTTTATATATATTTTGTGCTGTGTGTGGCAGTTTTTTAATGACGTCTTTAATGGTGGTCTGTGCGTAAAGGTACTTCACTTTGCTGTGGTTTGCAATTCCATGCCGACGTGGCTTTAAGTGATATTATATTTATATTTACTTAACTGTCATTTCTTGCTCGTTATTTTTTAATTAATGCACTCTTCACACATGCGGCTTAATAATGTACTGGCTGAGCAATAATCGCCTCATGACAGTTCAATGTATGTATTTAATTTTTATTGGCCATGCAATTAAGCGGGCTCATAAATCGCCCATTGAATCGCCTGACATTTCAATAATTTTTTATTGTTATTATATTTAATGGTAATATCATGTCAGTTTAAACGATTCCCTCCTCCAGCCCAGACAGCGTGTGAAATGCAAAAGTAATTTATGTGAGTTGGTTATGTGTGTGTGTCACATATACTGCAGTTGCAGTTGCCGTTACAGTAGCAGCCATGCTGGTGGCAGTGACGTTAATCATACGTCATGTGTGCCCACTATTCACTCGTGTGCTTGCTCTTGACAACGCTGCGTATGCTTAATGCAGCACATTAAGCACATACTTATTCATATGTTGGCGAAATAAAAGCTAATGAATGAGCGTACAAAGTTTAAAAAAGTATTATCAAGTCGTAAGCATTAAAAACCAACATTAAATTCTGATGGAGAATTGAAATTAAAGCGAAAATGCTTTGTGACTTATCCGTTTGCAGCTTATAATTCTCTTTGGTATTTACAACAAATATATAAATGACAAAAATTTGTCAGGCACAAAGCTTGTGTTGTGTTTTTTTGTGGTATTTCTTTGGGCCCCACGCTGCGAATCGCTGCAGTTGGCCCGCATAGCCTAAAACTCCCACAAATTCAGCTACAAATGTCTCATAAATCTCTGGCATTACGGGCCCAGACTGCACAGAACCACAACATATTTCACAATTTTATCGCTGTTGTGATTAAAACACTTTTGTTTTAGCTAATTGGCCCGAAACATGAAAATGTGTGCTTGTTTGTTTGTGTTGGCCAGCCAGACTACGGCTGATGTCTGGCCAGGGCAGGCTTTCTCTACAATGGCTAACTGTGTTTTTAACCTGCATTGTCAACAGTAAACAATGCTGCTGATAGCAGTGTCAGCAAAAATGTTGCTAAATAGCAGTAGCTCATACGCTCAGACACTCTAGCTGCAAAAGGTGTGGGCGTTATTGTTGCAAAAATGTAACATTTGTCGCAGTAATGATGTTAAATTTGCTGCCAACAAAGGCGGCGTAATTGCTGTAAGCATTTTTGATAATTTTCCTGACACATGACGTCAACAGCAGCGGTGGCAACCGCACAGCCAAGAAGCAAAGCCCCAAACGGCAATTTGCTAATGAAACGACAGCTCATTAACATGTTGCATGCGTGCCAGTTCGCACAATCATGCAGTGCGGCTATCATGCAGTCAACCAATCAACCCGTCATTCAGTTGTCAGTCGGCACAATTCTGTTGGAAAAGCCGCAAAGACTTTGCAGCTGGCAATTGCACTTGCATTTTATTCCTGGAATATGCGCACTGCCAAACAAAGCACAAACTGCTAGTGATGGAAATGCCATGGACGATTTTGAAATAGTTTTGAAATTGTAATCCCACTCATAATTATAACAAAGAGTTGTTTATAATAAGTTATTCCTGTAACAATGAATTGTTCTGAGGTCTGAATTCTTGCATCGTTTTGTCTTATTTGTAGCAACTGTTTGCTGCAAATCTCTCTTCTTATCATCTTCAAACACAGCAATTGCACACGGCGACTGCATTGAATTGTGACAATGTAAATATATAAATATGATTGGCCCTTTAGTGTGTAAGCTGCAACAATCTACAGCTGAATAGACTAGCGATAGTGTATTCTCTTTTGTACCCTTAACATTTCTCTGCACTCTCAAACTGAAATCGAGTGCAAACAAACTTCTTCCTCAACTTATTTAAATGTGAAAAGTTTTGAATGCAACGCGTTCTTGTTCAATGCGTGCGGTTCCCACAAAGCAGACTACGGATGAAAGGGCACAGGGGCTTGAAGTGCACAAAGTGCTAAGAGCTTGAAAGCGTATGTGTATTTGGCTTCTATGTCTTTTGCCGCTTCAAGATTTCTGGAAAAAAGTCCTATGTAATTTCCTAAGTGTATCATTGAGGTTACATCTCTTTGGTTTCCGGTTAAAGAGTGCTCATTACCTGTCATTTACAAACTAATTAGTGTGATGCTGTTAATGAAATATATAAGTGGTTTTTTCTTAATTCCAATTCAAAAATATTCCTTTTTTTATTTATTAGTAGCTATTTATATTTAAAATTTTTTAGCACAGAGCATAAAAACTACATAAACTATCAGCATCGAATAAGCCATACATATTTAAAAGTTATTGAATAATAAATATTTGAAAAATGTAAAAAAAATTTTATAGTTTATACCAAACTTTAAGCTTACAGTTAAAAATATAATATTTTTATACAATCATATACTTACTATTTCATTTAAAACATTTCATTCAATTGTTAATTCAGATGATAGGACCGCTTATTTGTGCGCACATCTTTAAAAGGTTTATCCTTATATGATCTGTTTGATGAAATAAGGAGCTGACAACAGTTAAAAACTAAATCGTCAAAAATTACTGTTAATTTAATCAATTTTTTAGATATGGTTGTGTTTTTTTATGAAAGATTAATGATGAGTCAATTTAATTTACTTTAGGGTGATGTTAAATTTAAGAAAACATATTTGCAAAAAAAATAAATACAATGTTTAAAGTGGATTCTTGTTGGGTTAGCATATTCAAGAATTTTAATGCGTAGTTAAATAGTTATTCTAGCTTGCGCGTGTTTATATATTTTTTATGTTGTAAAATATTTGACGCCTATGAGCGGTATTTACACACGATGCACGGAGAGACGTGAATCAAAAAATCCAAGCACACGTCCCACACTCAATTGTATTTACCTTTAGTTGACTCTGCCTCCGAATTAAGTGCGGCAATCAAAGGCTGCACACGAACCGCATTCGCCACACCATGCCACATCCAAGGTATGCAAACAGATGTGGGAAAAGTGCGCTAAGCTTCACATGAAAGGAGTAAAATCCACAGGCGTCCCGCCTACGTGTACGTGACACGCATCTGAAGTTGCCTCAGACGGAGCAGAAGTTCAGGGAGAGCCGGGAATGGGGATATTCAGCTGCAGTGGGATGGGAGTTAGTGGAGGGCACAATTAACCACAGGTACTAAATGTCAACGACAAGTGTCATCTGCAGCGGCATCAAATGAGCAAAACTTTTCTTTTATTCGTTTTTTATTATTTTATTTGTTTTTGGTGTTGTTTTATGTGATGGAGTCAGCAGTCGCGTTGCTCATTGATTCGATTGGCTGGCAGCAAAACGAGACAAATTATTTTACGCCTGAACGACTTGTGACATGTCTGCGACTTGGGCTGATGTACGAGTTCATGCTTAAATGCCTCCATGGTTGAGTCAATGATTGACTGATTGAGTGCCAGTCAGAGCTGTGATTGACGGCAGTGTCAATTGCTGAAGTAGTTAAATAACTTGACTTGAATCGTCTTACAAGATTGTTTTAAATAGTCTGATTGGTCGGATAAAATTAAAAACTTAAAAAAATACTAATTTGCATTTTAATGCTAGGGAGATATTTCTATTTTATTTCAATTAATTCAATTTAATTTAACTATAGCTAAAGTAGTTATTAGGTATAAATAAATAAAATTTTAAAAATTTTTCTTAATAAATTTTCAATGAAATTTGTTTGATTAATAACAAATTAGAAATTATTTTTATTAAATAGGTTGTAATTGTATCTTGTTTTTTCATGTGCATAGATATTTTTTATAAATTTGTTTGATATTTAATTATTATATTTTATATACGCTATTGAAATATACCCCTTTAATTCAAGCACAAAGCCTTGTCTAAGCGTTGGCGCCCTTTGATTTCTAAATTTATACATTTTGCCAAATTAGAATACGTCGTCTACCACCTCGTCTTGGCATTTACTTCGCCCATCTCATAGTTCATCAATCTGTGACACCCACGCCCCCGTGCGGCTCTAATTACAGGACAGCCAAAAAGGCGTCGAGTCGCGCAGCTTGATTTCCCATGCCACATGTGGCAAACAATAATTGAAACCAAAGAAATTTTCGTGATTTATCCATTGTGGCAACTGCTGTCTGTGGTGTTTCTGAGGCGCCTCTATAAGTAAGTATTTCTGTACCTTGCGTCTTTGCTCGTTTGTTGTTTCGCTGTCTCATCCGCTGTTGGGCTGTTGACTTATCTGTTGCTTGACTGATTTGCAACTGCCGATTTTGGCTTTTGTAACTTTCTAGCAACGCCTACATCGCGTCCGTTTCCCTTCACAATATTTTCAATTTGTTTTTTAGTTTTTTCTTTCTTTCCCTCTTCTTGTTTTTGGCCTACAATTGCAAGTTTTTGTTTACGCAAACTGAAATTGCTTTTCGGACGAGGCCTGCACTGCTTCCTGACGCCGACGGAACTGCCCACATTTATTATTCAGCATTTAATTAAATTCGAGTCATCATTGCTCTACCTGATTCACCTGACTTTACTGAGCCAATGTAATGCATTTTGATTGGTTGTCGTGCTGTTAATTGATTTGGCCATTCAGCTCTAGGTTCATTGGCCAGTCGTCATAAGAGCAAAATCAGCAAATTCTGAAAAATTTCAGAGCTAGCAACATCAACGGTTCTTTTTTGATTAATTAACGCGCGACAGTCTTTATGCGTTCATCTGGGATGAGACTGACTACGGGTCTGAATTGGGCTAACAGCTGAAGTCTGAGGTAGTGTCTAGGCCTATGGCTGCGGGTTTGGGCTTGGCTCTTGGCCTGGGCTTGTCAAAGCCACAAACACATGACTTGAACATTTTTGACGCGCATTCATCAACTTAATAGCTAATAGTAATAATATGGAAAACCGGTAAGGATGGTGCAGATTAGTGGGGCGGATGGCTACAGCCGGACGTAACCGACAGTAAGAGACCCAGTACTTTACACAGGCTTAGAGAGGCAGCAAGAGCAAAGAAAATAGGAGAGCGCCCAAGCGCTGCATAGAGCGAGCGTCGCAGCCATCAGATGAGGGAACTGCTCAAGTGGCAGCTGCAGCGCTGCTTGAAAGCATTATAAATCTGCTGCTCCAGTGCTGCTAATCACAGTGCAGTGTCTGCAGTCGTGTGGCTAAGACGTGTATTGGATGTTTAAGTGGCAAGTGCGCTTATTGTAATAAATATTATTTGTTCATTATAATTATGTGATCCTTCTCAGGCAGTAAACGCCCAAAATTCACAATGTGCAGTGCCAACAACGTGGCAACAACGTTTTTTATCAGCTCTCGCTGCCCAACTTTTGATGGTCCAACTCTCGCTTACAGCATCCAAATATGCAAGCTTCTGACAAATCTTTTTTTTTGTTCTTACAAATAAATATGTCAATAACCTTTTAGTATACTTGCGTCTTTAGAACGTTGCTTTTTTTACAGACTAAGAATTCACTTTGGAGCCCCGCTTGGGAGTTGCGAAATGTTGTATGTGGTTTTTTGTATATTCTGCATTTGTGTCTAATTAAGTCAAGTTCAAAATTCGTCTTTACACGCAGCAGTGCGTTGTGCGCCAACTGTGTGTATCGCATAAATTATGTATGTACAAAGGGAAAGATAAGAAAGCTAACTGTCTGTCTAAGCGTCCATTTGTATATCCAAATGTTTGTCTGTCTCCCCGGCTATCAGTCTGACTGGCAGTTCGCCCAAGTGCTTGTCTGTCTATTTGTCAGAGTGGAGGCTGAGATTGTGGCTGAGGCTGAGGCTCGAGGCATTGGTTTCATTAGCAACAGCCACTTTTATCAGCTCGACTAGTGAATTACAGGATATTCTTGAATATTTTATAAAGCTGATTAACTTTGGGGCGACTCGAGTTTAAAGAGGAAACCTCAGAACGGGCGAGCACTTACAACTCATTCGCATA
This sequence comes from Hypselothyrea guttata, assembly GCA_035045125.1. Taxonomy (NCBI): domain Eukaryota; kingdom Metazoa; phylum Arthropoda; class Insecta; order Diptera; family Drosophilidae; genus Hypselothyrea; species Hypselothyrea guttata. The sequence goes on from JAWNNJ010001399.1 coordinate 62,620, forward strand.
GAGAAACAATTAGCTGCACTGCATACCTTGTGAATGCGCATAAATAATAATAATAACTTCTTGGCAGACATTTGCAGCACCCCAACCATCCCTTGGCTAATTAACGGCACTCGGTTTTCCCTCTGCTCGATTACACTTGCGTCAGTCTCAGCAGCCAGGTATTTGATGAAGGTAGCATAATTTATTTATAATTGACTTAATAGGCTTGGCCAAAATGGGCCTGGCCCCAGCAGCTAGCACCAGCTAGCAACCAGCATCCGGCATTTAGTCATTTATTCATTCATTTCAATGAATTTAATTATTGCGCTTAATTTATGCCTTTGTTTTTCCTTCATTCTTGTATTTCTTTTGCACCTGCCTCAGGTGTGAGCCGTTGTAATGTAAACTTTCAATAAAATACGCTTAAGTGGCTGTAAATCCAAGTTTCCTTCCTTCACCCATTTCCATTTCCATCCCAAGTCCTTCGGCCTTTCCCTCCCTTGTTTTGTTTGCCTGTGGGTGGCCGGTGTTTAAAGTGCTGGGAATGAAGTCCATTTAATACTGAATTCAAGTAGACAAACAGACATATGGTCTACGCATAGCTCAAAGCATTGTTAAAGTATCAATTTACATGAGCTTTTCATTTAAATCGCATTTCAACAAAACGTCACTCATACGCACTGCGTGTGTGACAATGTTGGTATTTGGCCTCGAGCCACACACATGTTGCTTTTAAAAAAAACATTAGCTGTTGACATTTTGACAGACAAGCCGACAGACGGACGACCGATAAGAGCCTATAATAAGTGAAGCAATGCACTGCCAAAAATTTCAAAATCAATTATGATTTATAGATATTTATTTAAGAGCTTTGGACTAGACTAGACTTTAAATTTTAGCACGATTCATAGACTTAACAAATATCTGTTGACATCAAATGATTTTTATCTAAAGAGAAATTTACATATTATTTCAGTCGCTAAAATACATTTTTTAGGCAATTAAAGAAGCTCTATTATGACTTTTTCTGTGCATAGCAAATTAATAATAAATCAGTTATATATGGGCATTTTCATGGCTTTATCAATTTCCAGCTCATTTTCAGCAAGAGCTTTAAATAAGCCCCTGAAATACGCGTTTATGCAAGTGGAAAACAGCACTCCCACACATAAATGTCTAGGCAACATGTCGTATACGCATTATTCTTTACTTCTATATGTATTTCGGTTTTTCCATTTCATTTTTTCACTTTCGCTGGGATGGTTGCAGTTGTTGTTTTTGTAGTTGGTAAATTAAGTGCTCCCCAGTTTGGCTGTCAGCTTAGAGAGCAAAATCATGTATATATTTCTCATTTTTCTTCGAATGTTGTTTTCACTCAGTCCTAACCCACCTTCAGCTGGCAGACGTCTTAGACACGTGTAAGCCGAAAAAGAAAGGAAACTTTTTGGCCAAGTCATAATCATAATGTCTGGCCATTGATAAGAGAGAGTGAAAACTTTAAAATTTAACACCAAATGTAAACTTAATCTCGAGTGGCAAATGGTTTCTTCTTGATGCGATTTGCGATTTGCGTTTACACATTTATATTTGTCTAACTTTTGGCCAAAAAGAATGGCCACAGCTGTACTGACACGCACACACGCATACCAAAGTAGCTGGCTACAAATAGGTGTGTGTGTGTGTGGGTGTGTATCTGTGTCTCTGCGGGGTGAGGAAGACAGCACAGCTGCCAGACAAGCGTACTCTGCTTCTTTTTAACCTCTGCCCTTCACTCCCTCTCCCAACGCCCATCTGAGCGTCTGCTGTGTGGCTTCATTGTTTCGCAAACTGTTTTACAGGTGCTACAAATTTGAATATAAATGCACAAGCACCTGTGTGTGTGTGTGTGTGAGTAATAATAAAATAAAATGCCATTCCATGCCGTCACGTCGAACGACGCGTCGGCATCTTTTGGTCACTGGAGAGACACCAAAAGGAACAAAATCAAACTCCGGCTCAGCCACAGGAAAAGGTGCCCAAGTTTTCCACTACTTCTGCGATGTGTTTTCATTTTGTTGCAACTTCTACCTGCCATTTAAGATACTACAATAATAATGAAGCAAAGATAGACACAATGATACCTATTAGCAAAAGAAACTAACAATCTATTAAATTCGATTTTATATTTCATATGTAAGATTTTAATATTAACCAGCATTGCTTAGCTTCAAAGGCAAAACTTCTTTTAGAGCTCAGTTTCAAGTAATTTATTGTAAATTCTGAATTCATCAAGAGTGATATATTAAATATAAATAAATTAATTGCTTTTTTATTATGTTAAATTTAAACTCTACAAAGCCATTCTATATGCTCAATAAATGCCATTTTGATCCAAAATAAATAAATTAATGTGCCTTAAATACTTCCATTTATAACAGATACAACTATACTTCTAATACTATAATAGTTTAAGTTTATATATTGAGTTACATTTATTTGGCACCGGGACCTTTTAGTTTCCAAGCAGCATATACAGTAATCCGACATATCGTGTTATAAATTCAATATACCCATTCTGCACTTGAATTCCAGAGCATAAATACTCACTTGCTGAAGCCATCGAGACAGCATAACGAGGCGATTTGCCTATAGAAGTTGGCATTTATCCGCCAAAGGTTTTTGTTAAACTTTACGTGCAAGGATGTCTATTTGTCTGTCTCTCTGTCTCGCCGTCCTTCTGTCTACGTTTCATTAAGATTGAAAATTAGTGGCCACTTAAGTTTCGCGACAGTCGCATTTAACAGGCTCAAATTATTTGTTAACAGAGACTTAACTGCAAATTTTCTAGTACTATTTAAAGACGGTGGTTTCACGGTTAAGCAACTTCTAGGTTTCTAAGGTAATAAGATAACTCAATTGATGCGCGCCTTTTATCTTATCCTCAAATAAAATATATACTGCAAATAATTTTAAATTGAGTTGGAAAACAATGATAAACATAAGTATATGCTTTACAACTTTTATTTATTTTTTTTCATTCTAAGTTCTTCTAAAAGCGCAAAAAAATTAAATCTTTTAATATTCTGAATCAGCTAAGGTGTAGTTAAGGGGATTTAAGGACCAGCTCAAGCCAAAATCTCTAGGGATTATCCTGTATATCATTGAAAAGTCAAAGAAAAAATGCTGACAGCATTGACCCATTATAGTTCTATATGTGGTATTTGTTCTCTTTGTCTTTGCATTGGCTACACATATGAAAGCTGACAACATAGTTGTAAAATAATAAACACTCATGGTTTTTTTTCATTATTATTTTTTTTATATAAATCTGTGAGCTTTCTTCGAGTGCCCCTTATGGAGCTTACTCAGTGCCAATTATACTTTATGCGGCAAGCACACGTCACGCTCCATAAAATTGAAATCAAATACTAAACTTGAGATCGTTTTTGTGCTGATTGCCATGAACTGCAATTGCACATACGATGATAGAAGAAGGAAAGCATTGCAAAAACCATAAACATAATACAAGCAAAAAAAGCAACAAAGCCAAAAAGGAAAGCGAATAAAGCAAACACAACAGATACGTTGAGAGCGTGGAATCTGTTGACCCAATAAAGTCTGTGCCTTTTGGCCATGTTGCAACCATATTTTTGCAGTGAAATCAATTTTTCATTTTGAGTCAGCCCTGGCGACGCCGCGACATGTCCTCCACCACTTGGTCAATATGTTCGCGTCACAATTGTCACAGGACACATTAAAGTGCACAACAGCAGACAACGCCATGGCTTAATGGCAGACCCAAAGCGCTCAGGAATCATGAAAGAAATGAAAACAAAGGACAAAAGAAAATATAAATACGCTGCAAGTGGCAGTAAAGTCAGTGGCAGCTGCACTCAGTTTTATGACGCATACGCAACGTTGCACATAGCTTCATTTTCAGTGGCAGCAAAACAAAGACCAAAGTGGCTGCTACAAAGCTGTCAGTTTGCTAGATTGTTAGATTGTCAGCTTGTCGGATACTATTTTTGCTTGTGAGCATTGATTACATGCTCAAGTGTCTCCATCGGAATCGCGTTCGTTTTTTTTAAAGCTGCCGATTTGCCTTTGGCAGCTTTAAGACTCTCTGCTCTGTTGGCACACACTTCAGCGATTTCTGCACTGATTTTTTGCAATCAAATTGAAGGCATCTTGCTGCTAACACCATTTCTTACAGCAGCAACAACAACTGCGACAAGCTGCCAAAATCAGAGCCAAAGAAAAGTAAGGAATGCTGGCTTCTCATTGTCTGAGGCTGTCTGCATTTTGGCTGACAGCTTAGTCAAAATATGTCAATCAATTTGTACCAAATCGCACTGCAAAACAAATAGAATAAAATACAAATGCTGCTTTTGGCATCATACCAAATCTGTCAACTCGAACTCAAGCTTGAACTCACAATCCGACACTGGACTAGGCCGTGTGGCAAAGCCGCTTTTCCCATCAAATTCTGTATGCAAATTATGCGCATTAACAGCAGCAGCAGCAGCAGCATCAAGGCTGAAACTTTAATGCCCAACCGATTATGCAAAGTCCAAATGGGTTGAGCCCAAAAAATGCTTCAAAAATTTTCTCAATTTACATATGCATGCCGCAAGTTCATATATTGCTGAATATAGAACATAGAATTATGGCACAAACAAAGCAATAAAAGCATCAAAAATAACACAATTGCCAAACTTTCTGTCAATTTAAACTTTGAATATCAGATTAAATTGTTTAAAGATAAATAAACCTTGATCCTTAGTTATTTATTTAGTTCTATCAATGATACGTTTGTTTTTTTCTCAGTCAATTTTAAATATTAAATTAAACCTAAAACTCTAAATACATAAATAAATTGATACTAATCAAATTCAATCGACTTTTTTTTATCTCCTTAATGTGATTATGGAGGTGCTAGCTATTTATCTTGCAACATCCAAGAAATTTATCTGTTTCTCTTTTCCTTATGGCCTGCTTAATTTGCAGAGTATAATTAGTGAATTTATGCTTACTAAAATACTATATTGAACTTAAGTCTTATTAAATTTAACCAGATACTATTATTTGTTAATTATTAATTACCACTTAACCAAATTTCAAAATTAAAAGCAGTCACAAACTGCAAAAGTATTTATTCAATATTTTACTTTCATTAAGAAATAGAAAGACCACAAAACTTGCTGCAACTTTACTCTTGCACAATGCCACAATTGTATGCTTAAAATATAATAAAAACGCAACTTAAGCTGCTTTACGACTCTTACCACTATCTTCAGCAACAATTTGTACATATTTTTATTGAAAACATTAACTTAAATAGCTGCACTTTGACGACCTATTGTGGGAGCAAAGAAATTGTGTAAATAAAATGTAATAATCAAAGGCGACGCTGCGTATGCGCAATATTTTATAAAGCACTTCAAAGCGCGTTAGCAGCTAAATGACATTTTAGTAGCCCATTTTGTGTAATTATTTTATGGCTCGGCGGTTGCATTGTCAGCCGCTTTCACCCGCACTCTTCTGCGAGTGACATAAAAACATAAAACAGACGCTGCACAGCATTTTTTGGCCAAGCGCCAATGAATGCAAAAAATAAGAAAATAAAAATAAAACTAAGCACATGTAAAATGCAACATAAAGTGATAAATTTTATTAGAATCGAAACGTGGTGACAGGTGTGGGCGTGTCTCAGCCGCCTCCCGAATGGCGCTCGACTAAATTGAATGTGTCAAAATGAGAAACGCCAAAGCCCTGAGGCATGCCACAGTCTGAGGTTGTCCCCGCTGCCACATCGAGCTACTCAGTCGACGTTACGTGTAGTAATAAATCATTGTGCAAATAGTTGCGTGCTCGCATTAGTAGACCCAAAATAGCTTGACAGCAAAGTTTGCATTTTAAATAAAATTTATTTGAAAACTTCATGCACGTTTTGTGGCTAATAAGTTGACATATTGTAGCGTTTTTAATTTTAAGCCGCCCCCTGTCAAAGGTCACACTGAAAAGCACAGATGGAGAGACAGATAGCAAGATACACAGACAGACAGACAGACAGACAGACAGACAGACAGACGGACAGACAGACGGACAGACAGACAAACAGTTTAGTCAGACATGAAGACAGACAGGGACAATGTAACATATGCATGCATAAGTTCCAAAGGACAAAGTTCACAAAGTCCTTTGCCGGTTGATGCGACACACATACAGACAGATAGAGCTGCGTGTAGTCGGGACGTTGGCTTTTGTGTATGGTTAAAAGCCAGCTAATTGTTCAAGTTTCAGGAGTTACGAGCCATAACTATTCTTATCGGCAAATGGACATCTTGCTGTAGCAACCAAAACCAGTTGCAAGTTCATGCCCCAAGCAACCGAGCTGCACATGTTTAATTCAATTAGTAACATGCTGATAATCTAGCCTAATACGTGCCATTCCGACTCACTGAACCCTGCGACACCCTGTGCGTGCCGCACACTTGCGTGTGTGCTGATTGCCACAAAAGTGTTGCTAATGTGGGTTTGATTGGATGTCATTTGGATTCAATTCTATTCATATTTATGCAGTGGCAAATTGTAATTAATGAATTATCTACATGTAAATACGCTGGTTGGCTTAATGCGTTGACCTTTGACCGGAAACCTGCAACATGTCACATTAGTATACGTATATAACAAACTGAATCCCAATTAAATTATGTTTTGAAATTTTCGCCACATTTTCACAGCTACACCGAGACTTTCCCGAGTTCCATTTACCGCTCAACTTTGACGCACACGGCGTCAGGTTTATAACAAGGTTCAGTACACACAACCTGCACCGTCGGTGTGGCATAAGCTGAAATTAATCCAGCTAAACAGTACAATAAACAAATTTATACACAAACCGAGAGGCAGAGGCAACGTCTGCTTCCCAAACACAATTCCAAAGGGACCGGGCAAGGTTTGGCATAGAGCCAGGCAGCCGGTGCTTAAACAGTTTTATTATGCAGCTTTCCATTTGGGATTTATGAGTGCGCTTAACGGGTTTAATGACAGAGCAATTGTTATTATTTGCCCCGAACTTAATTCTGCACTTATTAAAATATGCATGTGCTCATTTAAGTTATCAAATAAAAGTGAAATATTAATCAACACATTATTAAAACATTTGCAGCTAAAACCATTTGGCTATGGCTCATGCTTAAACCTTTCAATCCGGAATCATGTTGCATCTTCGGCTTTTCGACAGCTCACTCTACTACACCCTAGCCTCGGTGTCTTCGGGTATGCTGCCCCCCGCACTGGCTTTCAATGGCAGCCAGCCGATGCTGAATGCCACAATGTCAGCGGCAGCCTCAACTCAGTCAGCAGAGGCTGAGGCTAATCTGACATACATCACACCTGCGATCTCACACATTCTGCTGGCGCCAACGTCGTCAACCCAGACAACAACAGCGGCAACAACAACATCTGCTGCAACAGCAGCAGCCGTCGCCGCAGCAACGGCAGCCACAAGAACAGCAACGGCAACAGCAGCAGCAACAGCAGCAGCAGCAGCAACAACAGTGCCACAATCCAGCGATTTCCAGGTTGCGGGCGACAACTTGACATCGCCACATGGCGGCGAACTGGATAACTTGAACTCCTTCTACTTTTACGAGGTGAGTACCCAAAAATAAATAAAAACAGTAATAGAACACTTTAGATTGTCATTGTTTGTTTGCTGTGCAACTTTGTGTTTCTTTACAACTGAATTATGTTTTATCGAAAAGTGCAGCAGTTATTTCCAGGGAGAATACTTTATATAAAACCAGAACTACATAAAACCAGTAATGTATAGTCGGACGTGAGCGACAGTAGAAAACCCATAGCGACATAGCCTCTTCTGTCAAGTCGCGCAAATTGTCTAAGACATATCTTCGCTATTTCGTAGCCGATCGCATGGATGGAGAAAGTCATATGCAAAGCACATTCCAAATTACAAGTCTGTAGCTGTAAAATTTTGTCTGCTTTAGTTTTTACTGGTGTTAGCGTGGGAAGGAAGAGAGGTATCAATATTTTATAACATAATTAATCTGCTTACTACATAGAAGAGCCTACATATTAAAAAAAATAGTGTCTCTATCTCCTATACTTTACAAGATTCAGGTGTTTAAACGGACAGACAGATGGGCATATCTATATCAACTCAGACTATATATACTTTACCTTGCTTTTTGCCTAAATACAGATATTTAAAAAAAAATCCCTAAGAAATTGTCACCTTATACGCTGACAAAGTAATATAATTATAATTTATTTAAGTAAGAAACCCTGTACGTATGAAATGCGTAGCTAATATAAAATTGCGAAGGAAAATAACTTAAATTTAAACGCAAAATAGAAAAACAAGTTGTAGCAACTATGGTTACAGTCAGAATTCAATATGGAACGTTAAAAAATTATATTAGGCAAATTCAATTCAACCTTCATCCCTCGAAAACTTTCTCTGACAAGCTTGGCAGTTTTACCGGATGTGTTAGGAAACATTCAATAATTTGTGAAAATTTTACAATAACACGCAGAGCTCGGTTTGAGTATTAATTTTTGATTTGGAAGCGAAACTTTTTGTGTAAACTACTTATCTCACCCACGCGTTCATTGGAGTGAATGACTTTGAATACAAACTGCAAAGTTTCCATATTATATGCCTTTGCCGCAAAACGAAGAAAACAATGAAGAGGACTACAAAAAAGAGGGGACATTTTGGCGCTGTGGTCACAGATGGTGTCACAATGAGAGTCACAGCTGCCGCCATGTCTTTTTGATACAAATTTGAATATCGGTCTGGCTGCTGTAGTTGTTGGTAGAGGAAACTTCATTTGGAGCCAAACGATGAACAATAAATGCAGAATGTCTTTTGTTTCGCAGCTGCACATTAATATTGAAGGAATAAGCAGCGAAAGAAAAACCAAATTAAAAGCGATTTCTGAGCGAGAACTTTGGGTTAATTTGCATGCCTTATCAATTGAGCAATCAATCAGCGGTCGCAAGTCGTGACAACAACTTCGATTAAACTAAACTTCCGGGAGAAGCAGAAGCAAAGCAGCCACATCAGGCAATGCCATAAAAATGGGGCAACCTCACGCATCGAAAATGTAATGAAATCTCCACAAGCTTCATCGTATAAATCACGCCAACGAGCGCCATTGTTAAAACGGAAATAGCCTTAAACCTAAACCTAAAACTCTGCCCCCTCACCCACCCTCCTCCATCACAGTGCACACGCAGCGTAAGCCAAGTTAAAATGCGTCAATCGCTCAAAGAGCGTGTATGCGTGTGTGTGCCATAAATTTGGGTTTATTTAAATGAGAACCACAAAAAAGTAGCAGCAGCAGCCATACATCTCGCACAGCATAGAGCCAGACAACATATGGCCAACAAAGAATAAAGTTAAGGACCTCCCCCCAACCCACTTCCTGTCTGGCAAACAAAGTTGTAAAAAGCAGCATGCCACGAGAACAAAATCAAAGCAGGCCCAAGACACAAATGCCAAACAGCTTATTGATTTGAGTGATAGTTTTTATATGGATTTCCGTCGAGTGTATCCCTTGCCGCAAGCGTAAGCATATAGTACATTTTTCAATTTCATCTCAGCTTAGCTCCTCGCAAATCCAACGCATTAGCCAGTGTTCTCCCTCCGCTGTGTTGTGTTTATTGTATTGTTTCCAAGGGTATGAACACTACACTTCAACTAGTTATTGCATATCATGAGAAATGGGGTGATATTACACGAGCACATAACATGAACATGAACAGATACATTTATTGATGCTGTGCCATGCCTTGTATTCGTATATCATGCGTCAAAGTTGATTGTTTCCATCATGCAAAAACTAAATATATAACATGAGAGCAATAAACATTATTTAGAAATGAAAAATATCTCATGTTATAGCTTTAAGCTCTCATGCCATCTCCAGCTCTCTGTGATTGAAGGTTTCCAAGAGCTTGCCATTTAACAAATAACTGTTCTTATTGAAAGAGAATAACAATAAACGTTTCTTGAAATTCACTAAGCTGAAAGTAAAAACTAAGAGAAACGAAATGTTCTGAGCGCGAGAGTTGTTCCGTTATCTTCTCTATATCTGAGTAGATCGCAAAGAGATAAGCGATTGACAGTTATTTGAGAGTTCTGCTTCTTAATGATCGTTATGTCTCTGTCGCACTTTAAACTCTGCTTAAAGCTCAGTACGAGCTTAGAAGAGATTCGTTGTGCTTCTTCTCATGAGGGAGAGAACAAATGGAGAGAGAACGGAAAAAAGCTAAAGCTTAAAGCTTCCATAGTTTTCAACCAATTTGTGGCATCAAAATTATCTCGAAACTAATTTGCAATAGCTGTTAACTACTGCATATCTCAGCAACCTGAACAGGCATAAAAGAATATATCGAGCCCTTCCCGCGAAAAAGACGTAACCAACATTTTTTCGATTTTCGGTTTTTGATGCAATTATGTTCATAATCACCCAACTCATCTACACAAAAAATTTCATAATTTTATCTTGCGTATTTACTGAGATATCAGCCTGTCAATTATATCGCAAGCGCCAGATTTGCTGCGAATTTCAGACGCGTTCTCGCGAAAAAAACGTTCTCCTGTAAAATTTGCTTTTGTTGGTTACGTTTTTTTCGCGGGAAGGGCTCGATATATTATCTAACATTTAAGCACGACAATAAATTTGCGAAAACCTATGAAAACAAAAAGCAATAAAATATAATATCTTTAAGACATGATTTACGAAACAAGAAATTTCTCTTGTTGACTCGCAGCTATCCTTTGTCAACTTGATAGACACAACAATTTGCTGTTGGAAAATGAAAAATAAATAAATGATATTTTTACGGTTGACAGATGAAGAAAATACACGCAGAAAATATAAAATTCATAGACGTCTGTGCGATAAAAAGTATTAAATCAAATGACGGGGTCGCAGCTAATCTATCAGCACAATTCTCAACTCGTTTGTGAAAAAGGGTAAAAACACAGAAAAAACTGTTGACATAAGGCGGTTAGTGAACCGATATTACTTGTTTGATACTATTTCAAATGCTGTGTCTCCTGGTCAAAGCAGAAAAAGGAAAGGATTTAGCACGATTTGAAATTTAAATGGCTTAAGGGTGCTTTAGAACTTTGCGTTGTGCTATGAAGAGGATTTCTTGTTCGAAATGAAGTGATTTGTTATGCAATTTAAAGAGTCTCGGGCTTAAATATTAGGATAGCGTCATGTGGCACGTTGTTCGTGTCATAACTGTGACATTGCGTGAACCAACTGTTCAGTTAAACAGCCCAATAAACTGTCTGTAAGCGGGATTACAGTTGGTTCTACTATGGTCAGGTTCGTGGCTAAGCTTCGCACATTAAGCAATTGATGGTTCGCTGACGCAGATATGACAATTACAACTGCAGCTACACAGACACACACATGCACCGAAAAAGGTTAGACCAAGTCGCATTGTAAGAGCTTCGGCTTATATACCAGTAAGGACGGGGCAGATCAGACGGACGTAACTGACAGTGGGTGACCCTGCACTTGGTGCTTGAGTAATCACTGAATCACTGCCTCACATACAGAGGCAATATATGCGCTGCAACCACGCCACAACTCTTACCGCCTCCCATTTTAACTGTTATCCCAATCCCACACACAGACACAATATGTAATTGCTTAAGCTTGCTTAGAGAGCAAGAGCTAACAAATAGGAAAGCGACCAAGCGCTGCATATGAGCGTATGCATAGGCGAGTTGTGTTCGCTCACCAATACCTGCAATCGCTATAAATAATGCTGCTGTCTGAAGTCATGTGGTTAAGACGTGCGGTGGGTGCCTAAGGGTGGTTGCGGCCTGCAAGAGTTTGGCCAGCGAGAGTTTAGCCGACAAGAGTTGGGCAAGCAAGAGTTGGGCCAACTAGAGTTTCACGACATGACAGTTGGGCTGGCCCGACTCTCTCTACTTTATAGGGTCTGTCACGCCTCCTACTCCCATTTGCACTAACTTAATAGATCCTTTTGTAATTTTTTTTAGGTACAGGGTCTGAAAAGCAATTGCTGACCATGGCCCAGCAATATCACGCGGCACCATTCGTATTCCCGGTCCGATGTAGTGTTGGTAAACAATTTTATTTGATGCGCTTTTCTCTGCTAGCTCTTGGAATATTTCCCGTTCAGACACATGCATACGCACAAACACACACACACACACACACACACACACACGATTAGCTGCCAGCTGAAGGGAAAACATTGCGCAATTCTATGTTTGTCCGCTGGCAAATCGAAGCATATTATGCAGGCGCACACGCAGCAGCTTCTCCTGCAGCAGATTATTTGTGAGCTGCAGAGAGCTTTGGCTTTACTTTATAGCACTTTCCCACAGAGATGGAAATACTTTCGTTTTGCTTTAAAATTTAATTTGGCCAATGGCTATTTCTATCAGTTTAATCAGCAGACAGCGTCGCCTAAGAGCCGTACCTTTTTCAGACTGGCTAAATGTACGTGTCTGTGTGTGTGTGTGTGTGTGTGTGTGTGTGTGTGCAATGGCGCTAATGACCCTGGTGCTCGTTACTCAATGCCAGCCCTGGAAACAACGGGAGAAAAGCTTCCCAGCTCCGTTTCAGGCGTGCTGAGCCTTTTTGTGCCGCCGGATGTCTCAAGGACCTCAAGCACTTGTTTTTCATATTCTACATTTATTTTTAGTCTGGCCATGTACGTCGCGACGTCACGTTGTGGTATATATTTTATAATGTATATATATATATATATATATTTATATATATGTGTGGCCTTTGGCTAATGCGAACAACAAAGAGCGACATTAATTGGCTTTTTGTCATCAATTTCAAAAAAAGAAACATTTCCAATAAATAATTTTTGTTTACCTGTTGTATCACAATAACAGCAATTGACCTGAATAGTCTGTTTATCAGGATTCTATTTAAGGCTGCTCGGCTTTGCTTTAGGCCAAAATAGGAGCCTTTATATAAATTATTTAAACTCTCACTTAGATAGGTTTCAAAACCCAACGATTTACTTGGGGAACAGATCGCTCAATGTCCAATATCCAATGTCCTATATATATATAAAATAGCATATTCAATTGATGTTAGCCGAAACTTCTTTAAATACAAAAGTTTAAGTACTTTGTGTCTGTTAAAGAGTTATAAAGTGTATTCTAAATTGACATTTAAATGAAACATACTTTAACGATATGTTCTTAATTCTACTTCACACATGTTAAGCAGACGCTTAAAATTATATTAATACTTGTTTAGTTTTTTTATGATAATAAGAAGAAATAAACTTGTCTGCAAAGTAATAACGACGATGCAAGTTTAGTCACTTCATGAAATAAGATTACACGAAAAGCGACGTTTCCAAGAACTCATTAATCTGGCATCAAAATGTTTGTGTCTTAATCTTATTTGCCAAGCGAAATTAAGCATGTGTGAAATGCAAAAGAGCGTCAGTAAATGTAAAATATTATTTTATACATACATACGAGGGGTGTTCCAGAGCTCGCTACTAAACTAATAACTACTGAGCTGTAGTTCATCAATTTTAGCCATTGCGATGCCAGAAGTGTCCTTGCCTTCATTGTAGCCACTTTCTCAACTTCCAGTGCATTGTTTTGACTGATTTTTTGTCTAAAGTGTTAAATGATGGATAGGTTTCAATACTTATTGGTTTTATATAGTTGTATATTTTTAGATACATGGCCATTTTCATGAGCTCGAATTTAAAAAAACCTAAAACCTTTCACATGTCCATGACGAATTTTGTTACGTACTTCCACTTTTTAGTAAAATATGTGAACATTTCCCATCACTAAAATGTTAGCTTGGCTATTTCTGGGACAGCCCTCATACATCAAGATGTATGCATATGTACGAGTATGTGTATGAATATACTCCATCACATGTCTCGACTCAGACTGAGAGTCTGAAGGTTAAACGCTTAGCGGTCACAAAGCGGCATCGTTAACCGAAGGCTGTGCTAAAGAAAGCGGTAGGGAGGGAAGGAATGAAGGGGAGACAGAGGGAATGAGTTGGCTCTCTCCACGTTTAACAATTTAATTTGCCACAAGTTGGCAATGTGGTGCGGTGGTGCAGTGGGCAGCAGCAATGTTAAGCGGCTTCTGAGCGTAAATTTGCACAAGGACAGCAGACAGTATGAGAAGGAGCTGGAGATTCAGACTGCTGAGCAGAGCAGAACTGCTCAGCTTGTTTATGGTACAGAGCGTGACGTATTTGCCCAACACTTGGGCCAGCAAATAAGCATATGTGAGCGATGGGCGTGGGACATGGGGCGTGGCATTAATTACACTTGCACTGCTTTAACACAAATTAAAGCATATTTTCGCACACAGACTGGCATAGTTGGTCTTAATTGCATTTCCAAACTTTGCCCATTGTTGACAGAACAACAACGACAAAACAACAACAATTTGTCTGACCACAAGGCCGAACGGAATATTTCGAGTGGCCGAAACTTAGAACTATGAGTGAATGTTACCCATGGGATGGGATATCACAAAGTAAGCGAAAAAATGAGTTAACAACATTACTTGCCCTTAGCCAAAGGAAATGAAATAAACCTAACATCAATTTTATTAAGAGCAGACACTGAAAGAAAGTGCATTAAATGGATATGCTTAACAGGTCCAAACTAATTTAATACAGTAGCTAAAAGTTGGCTTAATCTGCATGAGTGTTGGCAACTTTGGCTTTTTGTAGATTGATAAATCCTCTAATTTTAATTTGGTGAATAATCTTAATTAGCCAGGAGTGCACAAGGCTGTAACAAAGCTAATTGAGTCTAGACCTGCACCCATATGCAAACAAAATATCCGGAATTTTGAAGGTTCTAGAAGAGGAAACAACGAAACCACATTGTAATTTCGTGACATTTATGTGATAATTGAAAAAAAAAAACTCTCATCTAAATTAATGCTATTGAATAATTGACTAAAAGTCCCATAGACTTGTATATAAATGATATTATATTGCAGAATTGATGCAACTATATAAATTGTAATTCCACTTTATTCGATTTCTTTCAGTGCAGCATTTAGAACATTTACAAGGAAAACGTGCACACGTCACACAAGCCGCAAGGCTCTGTTTCTTGGCCATAAAATACATTTTGACATGAGTTTTATCTGGCACGTCGCCTCAGTGAGCGCTCTGTGTCAGGGCGATTTATAAGCATTAGGATTTGTTGTCATCCAGATCCGTGTTGTGGCCAGCTCGATTTTATTATGTGCTGTGTCGGTGTGATTGAACCTTATGAAACAGTAATAATGTCCTCAGTGTCAATGCACTTCCGCTTCAAGTTGTGCCCTGAGCTGCGAGTAAATACTTGAATAGGAGAGGTAATATTTTGATGTTTGGTGTTTGAGTTTTCAGCATCGCAGACTTTTTGGCAGCTCATTAAACGTGCATTAACACGGCTGACTCACTCCATAGTTCATTGCGCATACGCCACGTGGTCTGGCTGGTTCAATGATCTGTATCTCTCTATCCCTGCCTGCCTGTCCTTATCATTTCAATTTGACACTTTTGAATTGAGGACCGTAGCTCATAGTATAAACTCTCAAGTGTCACTTGACCAAATAAAATCAATAAGCGACTTCTTCCACTAATTGCAATAAATTGCGTCTTGACTTTCGGCAGCCATTCCTCCAATCCCTCCATCTTATCGTGCCCCGTGTTCACTAATTTGACGACAGACAAACAAGTATGAGTCGAAGTGTTAATTTCACAAATATTTGCGTATATATTCCAAACAATTTACAGCTTTTCTGTTGAGCTCTGAGGAATTCGAGGCAAATGGCTATTAAAGTTAATTGTTGGTTTATTTGTCACGCTTGAACTTTGAACCCTTTGTGTTTGTTTGGCTAATGTTTCACAATTAAAATGGGGTTGCAAAACTTTGCCTGGCAATCCCGAATCCTGATTAAAGCTACAATTTATTTGGTGTGTGTAACAAACTGTAACACTGGTAATAAGGAAATACTCATGCATACAAAGAAACAAATTTATAACAGTTAAAGCCAGAACGAAGAAGCAAGAAATTTATCAAACTCCATGCAAAAATATGGCTGACGAGGTTTTATTTTGTCAATAATTTATTTTCAAACGACAAATATGAACGAATTATTCATATCATATAAACGATGGCTTTTGCATGAATCGTTGACATTTCGTGCAGAATATATAAAAGCTATTTATTGCGCTCAGAAAATAAGAACAGCATGCTGTGGCAATCACAAAAAACTGATTAATAAGTTAATTTAAAAGAACAATATATTTGTATATTTGTAAAACAACAATATATTTGTATCGTCGTTTTTGAAAATAACTTTAAAATTAAAGTAAAATTTATCAAACCAGAATTGGTTAATTTTCAGAGTTATGTAACATATAAATCCTATTTAAATAGATCCATACATATGTCTACTTTGTTGCTGGGGAAATACATACACTCGCACTTGAGACTTTTCAAGAATTGTTGAATATACAAAGGCGTAACTTTATATGTTGAAAGCAAAAGAAAATGGCGAAATGTTAAAGTACGCTTTTCGCTTTTTCTTTGACTTATTGACTTGTTATTGTGAAATAAATACATTAAATTGATGCTCAAAGAAAAGTTTAAGTTGCTTTAGTGGCAGCGGAAAATGTGGAAATTAGTCTTGAAAAGCTTGATTAAGTATTATCTGAAAAACAAATTTGAAACAGTTTCTCAATCAATGTGAGGAAATTTGCAAAGCAATCAGGCGTTTAATAGCTGCACAAATAGCCTATAAAAATAAGAAAATCGCATAAAAAGTAAACAACAAATCAATTAAAGGCAAATCTCAATTCATTGTCATTTTATTGTCTAGCAATAAATATTTTTTTGTTAACAAACTTTAAGGACAAGTTGCAATGATTTGGAGTAAATCATGTGGCCAGTGCTATAAATAACATGAACTGTGGAGGATTCCAAACACTTGGCCACGCCCCAGTCGTGTCTGCACATAATTTGTGAAATAAAATACTCCAGCATGGCCAAATTGAAACAAAATTAAATTGCAATAAATCAACGTGGCGTTAATAGCGTTTCACTGATAACCATTAAGTAGGCGTCGCCAAGGGCTTCCACAAAAAGGCAAATAAATAAAAATCAAGCACCCTCCGACGTACATGAATGTGTACATATGTCGGAATGTTTTAGTATCTGGGGATTTTCGGGGGTTTCCATTTGTGTTTTCTTTTTAACGCCTAATTGATTTGTATTTTGCATGCTCTCACCCTGGAATGGGGTGCAGACAGTGCAACTGATATGGGGGTCAGAGTGAAGGGGACACCAAATTGCCGTTAGCATCGAATTCGCAATTGTTTTGCCAGCACGTTTGTTGTCCTTGTAATGATTTTGAAGGGTGTTTGCCAAAGCAGCCTTGAGCCATATTCGATGTCCTGTCTGTTGACAAATGTGCTCGTATCTTATGATTATTGATATTTTTGTTTGGCAAAGGGAATGTTGCTAAATATAATAACAACAAACATAATAGAAAAAAAACACAAATCGAAATCGAGAACAAAACCTTCATAAAACCTACACTCAGCAAATAATATGTTGGTGGGTTACCTTTCTTGTTCAGATAATGATCATAATACTCGTAAAGTAATGACTATAATACCAAATTTATCATTTGGGAATGTGTACAGCTATACATGTTTTATCTTCCTGGATATTTTAATTTAACTATTCATTAATAACATTTAAATGCTTATTGGCATCTATTTGAATATAACTTATTGTGAATGAATAATTGATATTCGCTATATAAAATTAATGTTCAAGACGGTTAAGTGTAGATGACGATTAATTTTGACAATAAAATCTGACGAAAATAAGATTTAAACGTGTGACTGGCATTTACTATTTACGTTTAGAGACAGCATAAATAAAAGTGTTTTATTAACATATAAATAAATTTAAAAAATTACTTATTTTGCCAAGCATGCCAAAAATAACAAAGTCTTAAAAATCAGCTAATAACAGAGTCAAACCTAAGGCGTTATCGTATATAATAAGTGAGTGTTTTATGTATATAATTTTTACGTTTGCTGGTTGTAATCATTGCGGAAGTTGTGCTTAATGACAGACAGAAGTCGGTATTCAGGGTTTTATGCTGGTAGCAGAACGACAACAATAAGCTGAACGCGATAAGAGAACAATGGTAACCAGCACATGCCAACACACTCAAATATATACTATATAGTCTCTCATATATACACACTCCTAATGCTGCCCCAAAAAAATGTAACTGTGGCAACAAAAAAAAAAACAAATTTCATTTCATTGCATACGCAAAAAATGACACTCAGCTCTGGTGGCAGTTGCATAAAAACAGAAAAAACGAAAATGTTAAAATAAAAAGGCAAAATAGTGGAAAATATACTTGGTGTGCAATGACAATTTGCATGCGTAAGCAGCGGTAGCCATAAATTCAACATAGCCAAAGTCAATTACAGTTTTACAGCCATGCAGTCAACGCGTCGTATGCGCAACATGCACCATTCAGGCTGTATGTAAACTTAGCTAACAGAGCTAAAAGCAGCAAACGGAAACGGAAGCGCACACACAGAGTCTCCTGCTGTGTTGTCTAGGTGCATGCAGCTGCGAAGACTTGCAAATGGCAAATAAACAAACAAAACAGCAGGCAGAAGGTCGACGAAAAGTAAAAATGCAAAACAAAAATAAAAGATGGAAAAACAGTGGGAAATAGAGAAAACTGAAATGTAAACGCAGACCCAGAGGCACTTAAAAAAGTCGTAAAAAACGCGAGCGCAAGTTGTAAATTATGCAAATGGCACAAAAAAAAGCGTCGAAATCCGCGCTCAGCCTAAGGTCCCGACCAGGCCAAGCCAGATAATTGCAACAGAAAGCGAATGTAAACTGCAGTGACAAATAACGAAAGGAAAGTAATTCCAAATTGCATGCAAAGTGGCCAGGAAGAGGAAGATGCTTGAAGTGAGTACACAGTCGGAAAAAAACAGCATTCATTCATCTATTTATATCCCACTTTTCGGGCTGTAATGCGCTTAATGAGAAAATAAAAAAGGCGACGAATGAACAACGAAATTATGCTCAGCAAATACTTGAGCTACTACAAACCAGGCCAAGAACACAACTTGCTCTCCGTCAAGCGTCAACCGCAGTCAGTTTCAGTCTCAGTCCAAGTCGAAGTCCACGTCCAAGACTGAAACTAGGTCATCAGCAGCTTTACTTCTAGAACAGCAGCAGCTTTATTTCGCAACACAGCAAAGTATGCAATCAATTGTGACGCTCAAAATGAATTGAAAATTAAATTAAATTAAATGACTTCAACAAAAACTTCGTCATGATGACAACAATAAAAATCGGGCTTTCAAAGTTAATGAAGCTTTCTACGGTGTCTTAGCAGAGGGGATAAAAGCTGCTAATCAATTGCTGGTAAAATTATAATAGAATATTGTGTGGGTAGAATAAGTGTAAATTATAATAGCTAAGCTTTTAAAATGCTTGTATTTCATCAAATATTAATGATTAGTATTTATTCTAATTTTAAACACCCATTTTCTATGATTACAAGGTATACAAAATTCGTTTGAAAATCTCTCTATCCAGCTAACTGTTTTATTTGTATTACACTAACTTGCGTAATTAGTTGAAAACTATAATTTAAATGGGTTTCTATTAAATCATTTAATTGGGCAAATTTAATTTTTGTTTTTGTTTTATACAAAGTGTTAAGTACTATGCTTTTATTTGCGCTACTCTTTTGCTTTCAAGTGCGAAAGTTATAAGCAGATTTACTTAAAAATCACAAAGCGAAGACTTTTTAGCTTTAAAGCTGAACATTAAAGTGTTATTCATGTGCGATATGACATTCGCTCAGGCACAATTTTGACACCTTCACAAGATGCCAGCGAGAGATCAAAGTGGCGGAAGCAGCGAAGCGAAAGACAAGGCAAACAAGTGCAACATCGTATGTGGGGCAAGTGTAGGATACATGCAGCAAGTTGAGAATATTTCGTCGGCGTCAACATCTATGCGAATCCAATAAAAATTGGAACAAACATCCCCTGTGCTGTTTTCATCCGAGGTTCATTGCCATTGCCAGTTGGTTATTGGTGGATTTTATGAGTGCCACAAGGTGCTGCTGACAGATGATGTGCAGAGCAAAATGTTGCACTCAAACAACGCCAAAATACAAAGCAATTTATGCGTTAGATGAAGTGATTTTATTTTTGTGTATTTCCCTGCGGATGCTTTTAACGTGGCAGCGTTGTCGTTTGTCATTTGCCACATAATTTAGTTTAATGGCATGGCTGAATGTTGCAAGTTGCAGTTGCAGTTGCAGTTGCAGTAGCAGTTGCAGTGGCAGTTGCAGAAAGTAATAGAAACTTAAAAGCCAAATGCTGCTGCCAGCGCATGTAAAAGTCGCTTACGCCTTGCTGCTTTGTAAGTGTGCCACACCCACACACACACATGCACACACACAGATACAGCAGACATAATGTAGCTGTGTGTGTGAGCATAAATGATTAAGTGCGTGCTTGCATTTAACTTCCATTGCACGTACTTCCCATACATTTTTCCCTTTGACACAAAGCACTTTATAATACCCTCTCTTTGGGCTCACCCTTCCCCCCCGCAGCCCATTCACTTTTTACGTTTCATGCAATAGTTTTATTCAACCCAACGTTTACGTTGCAATTAGACATCCAGCATGATTTCGTTTATAATTTTTACTTCATCACACGTGGCGTATTCTTAATGTGGTATAACGAATTTAAGAGCATGCAGAGATTTGCTGTAAATTTACTATTAACAGGATTTTTTTTGCATATTCTGAGGGGAAAATTAAATTAAAATATTTTTTTAAAACTAATATAAAAGCTGTTGTTACCTCATTCAATATTTGCAGTCATTTAAACTGAAAGTTCAAGTAAGTTAATGAAAGTTTTCAGATAATATTCAAAACTACAGAAGGTATTTATTTCTTTCTGATCATTGTATCTAAAACTTTAATGAAAGGTTTAAGAAAATATTGCTTTCTATCGGACTATTTTATTTAAAACTCCACAAAAATTCAAATTTTGTTTAGTTTCGGTGCCAAAGTGTATTCAAAAAGTTTGAAGAATATATTTTTTCTTTCTGACTATTCTGTATAAAACTTTAATGTATAAAACACTTACAAAAATGCAAACTTCACGAAAAGTCAAATTTTGTTTTGATTTTATGCTGAAGTTGTAAGCTCCTTATCTGTGATAGAAATTTAATTACAGTACAAATTGGAAAGTTCTAAGTCATTAGCAGGCAAGTTGTAGATTCTGAAGGTGCCGTCAGTCGACTCTGGCAATGCATACAGATGTTTTAGCTACTTTTTATATATGCCGCAAAGGAAAAGTAAAGTTTTTGTTGAAGCTAAACTATTAGGGCCCAGGGCCGAGCGCCCGGCATGTAGCGCATCCCTTAGTGGCTACAAAATTTGCATAACATGAAGCAACACGGATACACACACTTTTCATTTACACTCCAAATTACTGGCTACTGACAGCAGCGAGGCAAGGCACAAGCTCGTGCTACAAGCTACAAGATGGAGGCATGCCGCACGGGACATCATTCGAGCAAGTTGTTTGGCTTTAAATAGAATCAAAGCCAGCCGCCCATTGCAATACAGCTGAGTGTCCGTTAACTGCAAAAACCAACAAAATCAGAAATAACAACTCGGGCGTCTAGTTTTAGCTGCAGCCGAGGCCACTTGACTGCCACTGGAAGGAGGCAGGGTAGAAAACACTGCACCACCAGACAGACAGACAGACTATGTATGCCATGCTCAACTATCTGTCTATCCGAGCGTCTCACTGACTTCCCAACTTGTCCGAGCTGCTTCCTTATAAAGCTGCTGCATTTCCGCTAGCGTTTCCAGTTTCCGCTCTTGTACACATGTTTTCAAGTGTATGTGTAAGCAATGTGTATACATATATAGTACATCTTTGTGTTTTTTAGAACCTGTACATTCAAAAAGTACAAAAGGGTCTATTAAGTTTAAGTGCAAATTAAAAATGTGTGTAATAAGCAGAAGGAGACTTGGTATAGACCTCAGAAGGTATATATATTCTTAAAGAATTCCCCCTAAATTGCATTATGTTCGGATGAAAAACAAGGAACATATGCAACAGACAATTTTCTCAAAATGTGATGAATATTCAAACACAAAGCACAGAGTCTCCTACTGTCGGTTACGTCCGACTGTAGCCTGCCGCCCAACTGATCTGCTCTGTCGTTTCTGGTTTACTGCGTATTTGTGTTTGTACTACTTTTTGCTGTTGCTCTCTGTCTTGAGCTTTGACAACTGCCAGTTGTGGAATTTCAAATTAAGAAAAAGTTTGCTTTGCTGCCGATAGATTTTCCCCATTTTTATTTCACATTACTTTCATTCCCAGTTGCCACTTCTCGCCCTACTTCTCTGCTTCTACTTCAATCTAGCATTCACGTTCGCTCTCCTTTAGTTAATCACAAGGTGCAGCTGTGTGCCAGACGCTAATTAAATTTGTTAGATTGCAAAAAGACAAAATCCGTTGGACAGTTTCTAAAGCATATACTTCGATACATTTTGTTGCTATTATCGCCATTGCGATTTTAGTTGTTGTTCAAGCCGTAAACCGTGCACTGATGTCCCAAAGTTTTTCTTAGTCGCGCGAAAAGTTATCAAAGAATTTCAGTCCAGGAAGTTTCCCGGACAGATACTGCTGTTAACGTCGTAATGATATTTGAGTTATCAGAGCACCAAAGTTTCCCAACCCGCCAGAATGAAGCTCAGGAATCTGAAGAACTTTACCAAGTGCTCAAGTGTGCATATTCTGCATCATTTATTAAAGCAACATTTTTTAAGTTCAATTACAAAATTTATTGGGTAAAAATTTAAACACTTTAAATGGTAAATAAATAAATTTATCTAATTTAAATATTTGCTTTCTAACCGTCTGCTACATCAATTTAAGTCTATGATATGATACACTTGAGTTAAATGAAATTTTTCTAGGGTATCCATGAGTCAAACTTTATTTGGCATAGCCTGTTTATACGAAAGTTTAGCTGCGCCCAGCAAATATTTTGCTGAGCCAACACAAAAATATGTGAAATGACAACTAAATCTTTCGTCATGCTCGGTTCATTTAGCAGACAGAGAGTACTACTTAGTTGCATGTATACAAAGCGAGAGAGATAAAAAATGAGATAAAGATGGCTGTGTGTCTGTTACTTATGTGTTAATTAGCACTGGACACTGGGACAAAAACCCCAGCTCAGAGTTACAATGGCGTGTACACAAAATATTCAAATTTATGCCTGGCTTGACTTGAGCGGGTAATAATGCTCCAAAACATGGGACTATCATGATCAGCCAAGGACTCCGCATACATGCTGTTGTTATTTATGCAAATTACTGTGCGTACATGCTGGGTCGTAAGTTTTGTGGGAAAACCGCATAACCTTTCAGCTGCCTGCCTGGCTGGCTCTGAGTCTGAATCTGAATCGGAATTTGAATCGGAATCTGTTGTCCATGTGTAATGTGTAAGGCATAGTTCTAGGCGCGTGTCCCTATTTATTGTTTGCTTTAGACTACAAGAACTTTGTGACTTTGTTTTGCCATTGTCTGGTCAAACTGTTCCATATTCCCTGCTCTGTTTATTTTCCCTCATAGTTGTTGCTAAAAAATTTAATTTTGTCTTTTGAGGCCAGGCTAACTGCCGTTTTTGCCAAATTTATGTGCATCCTTAATTTATTTATGCTCATTTTCATTTTCATTTTTACATAGCAACAGCATTTAGCAGTGATGTCTGCCTGTTTCTCATTTCATTTCTTTATCACTTTTTTCTGTATTTTCCTTAGATTTATGCTTTACTCATTTGATTAATGTCATGCAGCCTCGCAAGGGGCCATTTTTACTAGCGTAAAATTGTAAATTTTTCTTTCGGTTTGAGAATTTATTGATGTGTTTTTTGGGTCATTTGGCAAGTGCTGGTGTGTGCTTTCTATTAAATAAATCTTTTGACTAAAATTATATATATCTTGGGATTGAAAAGCAGATGAAGGCTGTCATTGGAATGCATAGAACTGAGGAACAAAAACTCGAAGATCCTAATCAAGAAAGACATTAAGTTTTCTACAAATTCTATATTAAATTATAAACATTCTTTATATACAAATTTTATTGTTCTTGTTATTTTAATTTTTGATACGAAATTAACTTTAAACTTACATCTTGAAAAATAAATCTATTTCTAAACTTCTATTCAATGCCTTTTGATATTTATCTTTGAATTCTTTTAGCCACATTTCCGACAGATTATGCACATGTTACAACATTTTATGGCTCAATAACTCGGTAAACGGCTCTTGAAATGGGCTAATACGCTATTATACCAGCATTCAGCATTCTGACTCCTTATCATTGCCATATTTGCCGCCCACAAAGCATCTGTGGCCAGCAAACTAACCAAAATTATGTTAGCCAAATTTTTGGTCATTTTTCAAATCTCTCCCATTCCCCATGCCACATTTGCCCTTCCAGCTGCCAGTCTTTATGGAGTTCCCTTGCCGGTTACACAGTCAGCTGTCAAGAGCGACGCTCAACAGTTTGTCAAGTAAACAAAGCAAGCACAATACACATAGAGCGAGGGGACGAGGTTCGCTTTATTAATTTCAATTTGTGTCAACATCAACGCCAAATATGCGCAGCCAGTGAGCCGGGCGAAATGATTTAAGCCAGCTGATGACAAAATGTTCCCCATTAGCCGAATTAAAGCACACTTTCTTGGCACCCCTCGACTCTGTTCTACACATCAGTCATGTGCATAGTCCCCGTCACAAATTCTTGGTTTCAGTGTATGAATCAGGCACTGGGAATGGCATTTGTGGCTTTGTGGTTCAAAGCGTAGTTCATAAAACTCAGCGACTGCTCATTGTTGTCCGAAATACGCAGAGGCTATAAAAAGCCATGATTGATGCGCACGGCTTGACCCAAATGCATGTTTTTATACCTACTTACCAGATATGCTTACATTTCCACTCTTTTTGCCTCTTGCCCCATGTGAGCGGACAATATGCCGCTGTCGCTTAAATATTAAACCGTGTTGTGCAACGTTCAACCAACAATAGTCGTCAAGTTCATTGAACTTTCGTTGTAAGCCAAGAAGTTGCTGCCACTTGGATTTTATGGCAACATCAACATCATCATCATCATCATTTTGCTTATTATCTCTCCATTCTGGCTAGCTTACCACGCTGCGTATACGTAATATACAGTTGGCGCTTGCCTGCCATGGTGCGTATACGTAATATTCCATTTAATTTCACTTTATGCGAGTTCCACGAACATAGCACAATGAAACTCGAGCACAATATAATAGGTCTTAATGAAAATCGAAATAAAACTAAAAATAGAAACGAAAACAAAGAAATAAACACTAGAACTATTATATTTAATAACAGTTTCTTTTTCGCAAGAATTGTTTTCAAAATGTTCCAAGTATTAAATAATTTAACTGACATCAAGCACTTAGTAAATTAATTTCCATCAGCGTACAGCCAGCTAATGAATGCTATTTCTGCGAATTATAGAAGTGCATTAACTACGAAATATCTGAAGGGCTCTGTTGCAGGCGGACCATGCTACATTTTCCCTTTATGCTTTCAAGTGTCCACTGCAAATATACCATTTTTCCGTTGCAGCAGCTGCTGATTTATAAGCGCCTCAACTACGCGCTTTTTGGCCTTTCTCTTCGGCTTGAAGTTGTTGCAGCAATTACATTGCAGAATGGAATGAAATTAATTTGGCATTGCCAGTGTTTTGTGGCCAGACATTTGTCATGGCTGTTGCACATTCCGAATCGCTGCAACTGCAGCTGAACATTTGTAAGCCAACGGCATCAAGAAATACTTAAAGCAAAAGCCGCATAAGTAGCACTTAAAGGCATTTCTCCACAGAGACAGCACGAAGTGGCAAGTGCCACGATTTTCCGCTGAGCATGTGGCACTTGAGAGCCACATTGCCACAGCAGTCGGAGGGTCTAGGTGGCAGGGCTATTCTTGCCGCACTTCCACACTTAATAATCTGACATAATAGTTGTGGCACAGACAAAGTTCTGCAACAGGTGCGGCAGCCTTTTGTTGGCATTGCAGCTTGCAACCCCATGCAAAATTACCTTTTAATAAGGACTTACAGTGGCCCAGACCCAAATCCCAACCAAATGTCTGTCCTGAACACAGCCTTTTCAGCCAGCAGTTTAAGCTGTTAGCCTTTGGACCTCTGCTTTGTGCTTTCTTAGCTCTTTTTTCGGTCTTAAATTAAATTTTCGCCATTTTATTGCTGCACAACAAAAAGCAATTTCCTCAAGGTGCAAAATTGAAAAAGGCATAAGGGCAAAACAAATGGAAACGACGAAACAACAAAAAAGTAAATAGACAACACACACACGCACACAAATAAAAGAAATGGTTGATCATTAAAAAGGCTTATGACGGGCTTTTCATAACATTTTTTATAAAACCCACAGCTTGAGCAAAATATTACCAGCAAAATTAAAGCATCCGATTTTAGATGAGTTTCGGTAGGAAATGTAATTTTGAAAATATATTAAAAAGTGAATTATATATCATTAAAAAAAATTTTGTAAAGCCAGCTAATAAATTTAAAATTATTTTGACACAATTTTTATACCCTGTGCCCATTTGAAAAATGGGCAAACAGGGTTAATAACTTTGTGCGAATGTATGTAACAGGTAGAAGGAGGCGTGGCAGACCCACAAAGTAAATATATTCCTGATCAGGATGACGAGCTGAGTCGATATAGCCATGTCTGTCTGTCTGTCCGTCAGTCCGTCTGTCCGTCTGTTCGTCTATCCGTCTGTCCGTAATATATAAAATATTTTTTCTGCTTGCCGCCTGCCCGCTGCATTACTTGTAATGCAGGTGGTATGCTTGGCCAGCAAGGAGAGCTGGTAAGCGCTGCCTCGGAGCTTATGCATAGAGAGCGGTCGATATGTTCTTTATAGGCGAGCCGTCTACCCGCTGCATTACTTGAAATGCAGGCGGTATGCTTGGAGTGCCAGCAAGCGCGAGCGAGGAGAGAGGAGTGCGGCTAAGCGCTGGCTAGGAGGTGAGGCGGCCACCCGCTGCATTACTTGTAATGCAGGCGGTATGCTTGGAGAGCCAGCAAGCGCGAGCGAGGTGAGACGAGCGCGGCTAAGCGCTGCATAGGAGGTGAGGCGGCTACCCACTGCATTACTTGTAATGCAGGATGTATGCTTGGAGAGCCAGCAAGCGCGAGCGAGGAGAGAGGAGCGCGACTAAGCGCTGGCTAGGAGGCGACCCGGCTACCCACTGCATTACTTGTAATGCAGGCGGTATGCTTGGAGAGCCAGCAAGCGCGAGCGAGGAGAGAGGAGCGCGGCTAAGCGCTGCATAGGAGGTGAGGCGGCCACCCACTGCATTACTTGTAATGCAGGCAGTATGCTTGGAGAGCCAGCAAGCGCGAGCGAGGAGAGAGGAGCGCGACTAAGCGCTGGCTAGGAGGCGAGCCGGCTACCCACTGCATTACTTGTAATGCAGGAGGTATGCTTGGAGAGCCAGCAAGCGCGAGCGAGGTGAGAGGAGCGCGGCTAAGCGCTGCATAGGAGGTGAGGCGGCCACCCGCTGCATTACTTGTAATGCAGGCGGTATGCTTGGAGAGCCAGCAAGCGCGAGCGAGGAGAGAGGAGCGCGGCTAAGTGCTGGCTAGGAGGTGAGGCGGCTACCCACTGCATTACTTGTAATGCAGGATGTATGCTTGGAGAGCCAGCAAGCGCGAGCGAGGAGAGAGGAGCGCGACTAAGCGCTGGCTAGGAGGCGACCCGGCTACCCACTGCATTACTTGTAATGCAGGCGGTATGCTTGGAGAGCCAGCAAGCGCGAGCGAGGAGAGAGGAGCGCGGCTAAGCGCTGGCTAGGAGGTGAGGCGGCTACCCACTGCATTACTTGTAATGCAGGAGGTATGCTTGGAGAGCCAGCAAGCGCGAGCGAGGAGAGAGGAGCGCGACTAAGCGCTGGCTAGGAGGCGACCCGGCTACCCACTGCATTACTTGTAATGCAGGCGGTATGCTTGGAGAGCCAGCAAGCGCGAGCGAGGAGAGAGGAGCGCGACTAAGCGCTGGCTAGGAGGCGACCCGGCTACCCACTGCATTACTTGTAATGCAGGAGGTATGCTTGGAGAGCCAGCAAGCGCGAGCGAGGAGAGAGGAGCGCGACTAAGCGCTGGCTAGGAGGCGACCCGGCTACCCACTGCATTACTTGTAATGCAGGCGGTATGCTTGGAGAGCCAGCAAGCGCGAGCGAGGAGAGAGGAGCGCGACTAAGCGCTGGCTAGGAGGCGACCCGGCTACCCACTGCATTACTTGTAATGCAGGCGGTATGCTTGGAGAGTCAGCAAGCGCGAGCGAGGAGAGAGGAGCGCGGCTAAGCGCTGCATAGGAGGTGAGGCGGCCACCCACTGCATTACTTGTAATGCAGGCAGTATGCTTGGAGAGCCAGCAAGCGCGAGCGAGGAGAGAGGAGCGCGACTAAGCGCTAGCTAGGAGGCGAGCCGGCTACCCACTGCATTACTTGTAATGTTGGCGGTATGCTTGGAGAGCCAGCAAGCGCGAGCGAGGAGAGAGGAGCACGGCTAAGCGCTGGCTAGGAGGCGAGCCGGCTACCCGCTGCATTACTTGTAATGCAGGAGGTATGCTTGGAGAGCCACCAAGGAGAGCAGATAGTCGTTGCCTAGGAGCTTATGCATAGAGAGCGGTCGATATGTTCTTGAGTTTTCTCGGCTCTTTCTCTTTCTTTTTCTCGAGAACTGATAAGAGCGGCTGCGCAGCCTGCAAGCACTATAAAGACAGCTGCTGCAATGCTGCTGATCACAGTGTAGTGTCTGTGGTCAAGTGAGTAGGACGTGTCAAGGGCGCTTAAGTGGAGTGGCGAGTGTGATTATAATAATAAATATTTGTTTATTATAATTTTAAAGCCATTAGTTTGTGGATCTGGAGTATGACAATGGCAAGAGTTTGATATGAGCGGTATTGGGCTGCTGCTAAATAATAAAAAATAAATAATAAAGTAAGAAGAATAAGTATTGCTTGTTTTTTTTTTTGTAAAAATATAAAATTGTTTATTTTATTTTTTATAGTAATTTCTACCACAGTGACATTATAATTTTATTACATGTATACAAGTGTATATATTTAATCCTATTAAATATTGCTGCTACGCTTTGTGTGACAGTTTCATACAATTATATTTTGAATATAGGGTACAGGGTATTTTGCAGTCGGGAACGTCTGACTGATCTGCCCCGTCCAAATTTTAATGCTTGGACTTTTACATCAAATATTTCAGCCTCGTAATTGAAAGTGTTCCACCAGCGTCTATTGTTTTGTTTAAGTTCATTAATTCAATAAAAGACCTTTTTCAATTGTATGTTTTTTTAGAACATTCTTCTTCAGTTTGCATTAAATATGAAAAACGTATTGAATAAATAAGAAAGGCATTCCGTATATATGCCATATACCTATATAATTCCCCCGGAGAGAAAGCAACTGAATTTAGAAACATGAAAAATACATTTATTGTATTTATATGCTTTAAAAAACGCACGCGCCACAAATATGCCAAACTCTGAACACTTCACGCAACAATCTTATTGCTAAAAGCAGAGTGTAAGAAGTAAAAAACAAACCTAAAAATACGGAAAAAGTTGGTCATAATAAAAATAGAACCAAAAAAGCTGAACGTCAAATGGCCAAAGTTCCAACCATTTTCCGTGCCGGGTTTAACTTTGAGTTAAGGTATAAATGAAAATTGTCAAAGTCATGCTAGAAAATTATTGGCAAAGGGCCCCAAACACTTCAGGACACAAAGCCAAAGGCTTTAAAAAACGGCATTCATCACTGATAACCAAAAAAAATTGGGAAACAAAAATAATAAACAAGGGTTAACAGGAAATGCTTCAGAACCTTTAAAGCCTATTAAATGGAACTGAAGTACATCTAAACACGATGACAGCAAATGCAAAAAGTTATTTTTAAGTTACACGAAATATGAAAATATTTAAGTAAAAATAGCCAGAGCCATCTAACTGTCTGGCCGTGTCGCCTCATTTGCCATCTTTTGGCTGATTTATGCGGCAATTTGCGCAACAAGATGAACTGGCTGAGACCACAGGACCAGACCTGCAAAAAACGCGTCAAAACTGTTGGCCAAAAATATATATTTAACTCAAAAAGAAAATGAAAGCGTAAAGGCAAAATATATAGCATAAGCTGGGGCGTCTTTAGTCTGGCTGTCAAGTTACACTTTGTTTTACTTCAGGCAAACTTTATCAGCTGTCAAAAGTTGAGCAAACATGCGGTAAACATGATATGTGTATAATTGCCGAAAGGTGTCTAAACCTATTCAAATATTGCTGCAAGTTTATTTAGTTTTAGTAACTTATAAATGGTAGACGCCACAATTTAACAAAATTACTGTTTTTTGGCTGCTATTTTGGGCACTTTATTTTGGCAGCAATTTCCTGCCAACAGCCGAAAAGCAAACCTAATTACCTCCAACGCAACTGAACACAATTCAAAGCAACTCACTTGGCTTCAATTGATAGCAACAACTTGCTGTTGTTTGTATTCTATCATTACCAGGGGCCATTTTGTTGTTGTCCTCGATGCGTCTTGTTGTTGCCTTCAAGAGTAAACATCCGCTGGCACATCCTGTCGTCGAGGCACAGACATCGTCCCACCCACAAACACCCAAAAACAACAAAGCAGTCCCGATGCGCCTCAGTTAGTGTCTATCATTTTTATGGCTATTTAAAGAGCTATAAACAAAGACGCGTGTGTGCCGTTGTACCCACAACATGGCCGTCCGTATGCGTGTGTGTGTGTGTGAGAAATTGCTCTGATATTAAATTGAGTTTTATGCGTGATTTCCGCTCTTAACACTTTGTTGACGATGAATTTTATGGGCGGTTTGTGAATCGTATTAAAAATCATGCACACGCATAACTTACTAACTGTCACCCTTTCTCACTCTGTCACTATATATATTATTCTCTCTCTCTCTCTCTCTCTCTCTCTCTCTCTGTCTCTTTCGCAGACCGAACAATTTGCTGTATTGTGGATACTTTTCACCATAATTGTACTGGGAAATTCGGCCGTGTTATTTGTCATGTTTATCAATAAGAACCGCAAATCGCGCATGAATTATTTCATTAAACAGCTGGCGCTGGCAGGTGAGTGTTGATCCAAGGGATTTAATATAATATAATATATAATTATTGAATAAATTATTGTTATGTGAAAAGTACATAATATGAACTATTTAAATCGTAATTAATCACTCATTAAATATTCGATAAAAATCCTTTTTATCATTATTCATTAAACAGGAGAAGTATAAATTACAGAACGTGAACTTAAACCAACATACTCGTAATCATTAAAAGATAGTTCACCTTTTATTGTATATTAACGGTTTTTATTACATTTCTATTGATCATATAAATAAAATATATGTCATATCAATGCCAATTCTCGTTCACATTTTAATCGTATTTTATTTACTGATTCGCAGATCTGTTTGTTGGATTGCTGAATGTGTTGACAGACATAATATGGCGCATTACCATATCATGGCGCGCGGGTAATCTGGCCTGCAAGGTCATACGCTTCTCGCAGGTGTGCGTCACCTACTCTTCGACCTATGTGCTAGTGGCCATGAGCATTGACAGATACGATGCAATAACACATCCCATGAACTTCTCAAAGTCATGTAAGTCCCACACAAGAAACTTTTATAATTGGAAAATGTTTTGGTACTTGAGCGTACAACATAAAAAATCTCTCACTCTCAAACAGGGAAGCGGGCTCGACATTTGGTGGCTGGCGCTTGGTTGCTCTCGGCACTCTTCTCGTTGCCCATATTGGTGCTTTATGAGGAGAAGCTCATACAGGGTCATCCGCAGTGTTGGATCGAGTTGGGTTCTCCCATGGCCTGGCAGATCTATATGAGTCTTGTCTCAGCCACGTTGTTTGCGGTGCCAGCGCTAATAATATCCGCCTGCTATGCGATAATTGTGAAGACCATATGGGCGAAAGGTTCCATCTTTGTGCCCACAGGTAGGTAAACGAAATTATATTAATCAAAACTTTTCTCATGGGTTACTTTGCGCTAGAACGCGTAGGTTTTGGTGGTGCAGCAACACGTCGAGCCAGCTCTAGAGGCATAATACCTCGTGCCAAGGTTAAAACTGTTAAGATGACGCTGACAATTGTGTTTGTGTTCATCATTTGCTGGTCTCCCTACATCATATTTGATCTGCTGCAAGTCTTCGGACAGATTCCACATTCGCAGACTAATATTGCCATTGCCACATTCATACAGAGCCTGGCACCACTAAATTCGGCAGCCAATCCGCTTATTTACTGTCTCTTCTCATCTCAAGTGTTTCGCACACTCAGGTAACATATTGAAGTTCCTAAATTTAACCCCCTAACTAACCAATTGTTCCCATTAACCCACTCTTGTATGAAGCCGTTTCCCACCCTTCAAGTGGTTCACCTGCTGCTGTAAGTCCTATCGCAACAATTCGCAACAGAACCGCTGCCATACGGTGGGACGGCGATTGCACAACAGTTGCGACTCGATGCGCACCTTAACGACCTCCCTAACGGTATCGCGTCGGTCCACGAATAAAACCAACGCCCGTGTGGTCATCTGTGAGCGACCCAGCAAAGTTATCACGGTTCCGGCCATGTCGGAGGTATGATAGCTGGCACGTTCGACCCGCAAGCGTTCAACGTTTGCGATCCAAGGTCCTACGTCCTTCAGTGATGCGGAGTATCTATAGGAAAATCACTAGAAAATCAAAAATTCACCCACACCAGGCTTAGACAATAAGTGCGACAGTTGTGTATGCAAAGCGGTAATGCCATTGGAACTCTACATTTAAACTACTTATGTATTTGTATGTTTATACCAGACTCGGGCTATGGCTACAACACGAATTTCAACGCATGTATTCCTCATTGCAATCTATATTAAGTATTAACGCTTCACAAATACTATATAGCTTGTAAAATATAGTCTTAGCATCACTGCTCTCTGTGTTTTTAAATTAATAGGCAATGTAATATAACTATTTTATTGTTAGTGTTAAATTTAGTTCCTTGTATTTACATTTAATTTATTTTCAATCTTTCGAATAGCTAATTGCAGTCATATTTATTTCATGATTTGTTCTTCCTATTCCCAAGTGATGCTTAAGTTCGCATTAAGTTTATATGGATAATAATCTTACTTGTATTTTACTATATACCAGACTGATGCTATTGAATTTTACACTGAAAATTGCATTTCTATTATGTCTATTAAGTCAAATTAGTTTGTACAGCCATGTGCTTAACTACTATAATATCCAAACAGTTATAATTCTATTAAAATACTATATTCAATAACTCTACTGTACATATATTTTTAATGTACTAAATGTACCAAAACTTGTCAGAGCATTGTCAAAGCATTATCTATAGAAATTTAACTTAAATATAAGATAATAGAACGGAATGTTTTAGTCAATTTATGTAAGCTAATATTTGTTTCATAATTAATATGAATTAAGAACTGCGGATAATACTCATACAAAGAATCCAAGCCAAAATTCTCACAAAAAAATAGAAAAAAAACAAAAAAAAATAACCATAAACTGTGAATACATTTTTAATTCATTTTGGTACGCATCACAAATTTCATTCGTTTTGGTCTCGTTGCTTCATCGCACAATTAGTTCAAGGATGGAACAAGGTCTGGGGACAGGACAGTGAACAGACCAGGCCAGAACTAGACGTTCAGCTCGTTTTCATTCTTACTTCGTTGTAATTATGGCTAAGGACTAAGCGGCTTTTAACGTCAACAGCACAAAAGACAAACACAAGAAATGCGAAAACGTATTTGTTACTCACATTGTCTTGTGGTTTTTACAAGCAAACAGCCAAAGGCTGTATTCCATATGGCATTATGATTAGCAAATACAATATTATTTAAGAGCCCAAGTTTACCGTGACACCGTTGCGATACTTAAGTCAAAGTTTTTCTTTGTTTTCCCGGTCATATTATTACGATGCTTGACTGAGCAGAAAAGCTAAGGGAAAACATACAAATAAAGAAGAAAATAAATATTTCAAATTGGTCTGCATGCTTTTCTTTTAAAGTTGGGGGTAATGCGCTTCATTAAATCTTTCTTTAACATCGGAAAGTCATAGGGGCTGGCTGGCTGTGAAATTTTTACAATTAGACTTTTATAATTTATTTGTTAACTTCTAATTGAAATACCATTTCAGCAACAACTTGACAAACAAATGTTGCAATGATGAACATAAAGTTTGTTTCCAAAAAACTTATGTTTTAATTCAATTTGCTTATAATTGAGACAGACTTTCAAAACTTTACATTTTTATAAATACTTTATTGACATTTCACACAAAGTTTTTACTTGGAGCTAACAGATTTTGAAAGTCGTAAAACAATTTTTGGCTTTTTAAGCAAATGTGTAAGGAAAATTCGAAATTTGCCCAATCTCAAAGAACAATAAATTAAATAGAAAATTGTGATAGGCAAAAACTTAAAATTTTCCGGTAGTTAATAAATTGGTATCATGTTTCCCAATTATTGCTTTCAAAATAGATCCAATGATTTTGTTTATGAAACATTGTATCATCCAAAAACTGATTACAGCCTCAATGGTGAAGTGCAACAATTAAAATTTACTGAGAAGCATTGTCAGGCCCCTTCCGGATCGCGGCTAAAACAAAGGAATAAAATGTGGCATGAAGATTTTACAGCATTAAGGTCTTCACAGGAACAAAATGAACGAAGAGTGCCGAAATCTCAGTCCCCCCGTAATGTGGAATTTAACCTACCTCCCATGGAGAAACATCGCCTAAAAGGAGGGTATGCCACCTATGATAAGAAGGTATGCCAGCGGCGGCAGATGCAAGCTGATCCTAGACAAATGCCATCATGTAGCACTGATTCCAAGCGCGACCTTCAAGAATCTTGTGAAGATTTTTTCAATATTATCTACGATAGTGTCTTGGAGGTGGTGCAAGGAGCCGTACAACAGATGATGAGCAAACATTTCAAGGATATTATTTGCAAAGTAAAGCAGTTGACAACAGATCTTTCTATGCAGGAAGATCTATTCAAGCAAATGAATAACGACCTGATGGATAGTAAGTGTTAACTTAAGAAAATTTAAAAAGCAGGTATTTAATAATTACTATTCTCCCAAGAAATTTCAAAACAAAATGAGGCTTGTCACAATCAATTCAAATATATAGCTCAAATGCTTAACGAAAGTCATAATTATCAACTTCACCAACAACAAAGAGAAGAGCAGCACCTGGAACAACAAATACATAGAAACAACTACAAGACCTCATCAACAACCCATCAGAAACCGCAGCACAATCAACAGGACTACGATACTTGTCATTCATTAAAAAATCAGAAATATCTCAACGCTTCGAAAGCATATTCCACGGCTGCAAAAAACTCTCCAAGAACAATGTTCACAGTCAGCATGCCTGATTTGTATTTGGCTTCAACTTTAAGCAATGGTAATAGAAAGACTAAAAGACAACGTCAGCCCCATTCATCTACGCCAAGTTCCTGGGATAACGGAAATCCTAGTATGCCAACACGGTTCCCTATTGCCTCCCCAAGAAAATGCCGCTGTGATTATTATTCACCAACACCCTCTGAGAGGTCTGTGTCATGGCAATTTTAAGCTCCAATTAAAATCATCTTTCTATGGCTATTAATTTTGTATCAAACCTACGGTTTAATACATTATTAACAGTCGTGGTTGAATTATAACTCTCTTCAAGTATTTAGATAAGTTTGTGAATATTTTAAAAATTTAGCATATGTTTAAGGTGGAATAAAATCGCTTATGTGTTTTTCATACTATAATCAACCGTTATTTTTTGGAAAGCAAACGAAGTTTTGGCTTTTTGTATATATTATAAATATTATATCAGAATATAATATATCAACTAATCGGAGGTCTCAACAATCACAGATTTCTGTTTAAGTTCAACAGCTTCATAGTACTTATTCTTAACGAGATATTTTTGAATAAATGGAGCCAAAAGCTGCACATCCACAGAGCTCACATCCTGACGTCCAAATACAAAAGTAGCCAAGTTGGATAGGATAATAGTTAAACAAGCGCCCGTCATTGTGTACAGTAGGAATGACATGTGATACACAGAAGATCCGTTACGTTGCTCACTGTAGATACAAAAATATAAAACTTAAAATTGGCTTTAATTTAATAAATGCAACTTACTAGTCTGCTGTAGAGTTTAGATATCGATTCATATCAAATTCATAATCGCAATGTTCCACCGAAACGGGTAGCTTAGTATGGCGAAATGTGCCAGTAACGTTGGCAATCTGAGCATTAACTGCAATCCAAGCCATCGTGGCAAACGATGCGATGCTGCTGATAAACACGCACTAGAAACAGAATATGCATTATTAGCAACACAAAAAAGTAGAATTTTTCCATACCTTCTCCCCAACCCACGGCATGAGCATGCCCACAGTGAAGATGCCCAACATGGGACCATACAAACTCGACTGGAGAGTAGCGGAAAGCTGCAGCACCATCCCAAGATGTTCCACAACATACACCATAAAAATAGAACTGATACCGAAGACGATAACAACCAGACGCATAGTCAAAGCCACAGTGCGTTCTGTCATAGGTTTATGCTTCATGCGTGGTTTTATAAAGTCCTCCAAGATGACGGCAGACAGAGAATTCAACAAAGTGGAAATTGAGCTCAAGGCAGCGCTAAATACCGCCGAAACAAACAGTCCAGGTAAACCGGGAACAACACCCAATAAACGCATCACCAACAATGGCACAAGTTGATCCCGACGACCCGCGAGCTGTCGGTTAATTTAGTTATATATCTTTAATTTTTTGTAATTTGGATTAGCTCACCCCTGTGGACATGGGATCACAGTCGTAGTAGGTAGCATAGCACACAAGACCCACATAAACACAGCCCATGTAGAGCAAGGTCAAACCAATGCTGAAGGTAAACAGCGTTTGCTTGATCTGCTTCATGGATGGCAGCGACATAAAACGTTGTATGGTTGCCTGATTGATTGAGGTGTTTTGCAACTTGAAGAAAGTACCGCCCACAAACACAGACAGCACACTCAGACGCACTGTCGGATCCAGGCTCCATCTATAACATAGATCATTTAATCTCAATATAGTTGCAATAATTGTTAACGATTCCCATCATTCAAAATACTAACTCGGGTGTATTGAGACGTCCGCCTTCTCGATTACGCTGCCAGACCACATCAAGTCCACCCAAGTCCATCGTGCCTTTGACCATAATTACTACCAGAGATCCGTACATAATAATGCTTTGCACGGCATCCGTCCAGACGACACCCTTAATCCCTCCCACAGTGGTATAAAATGTGCAAATAATGATCACAATCGGAGTAATTGTGTGGATATCCACGCCACTGACCTGATTGAAGGTCAGAGCAGGTACATAGACCGCAATGGGTAGCCAAATAATCTGAAAATTAAAAACAAAAAAATTAATATTAATAAAAATAAAAAATATCCAAAATTTAGTTATTCTACTTACCGCCTTTAGCACGAAAAGGGAGGCACCGAACAAACGCATACGTCGACTGAAACGTCTCTCAAAGTACTGAAAGAATGAGTGTGTATAAGTTTATGTTCAAGAAAAGTATATAGTGAAAATGCCACTTCCTGTAAAAATGTCTTACAGATATAAATCACTTAAACTAAATGTAATTTGCAATAAAAAAAATTATGCAATGGATTGATTTATCAACATTTATTCAAATATTAGCCATAACAGGTTTAAATTATACAATGATAATTAAAGTAGTTCATTTAGTGCTCATGTTTCTCATCCAGTTTCAGTTGAGTAAAAGATGCATGATGATCGAAATGTGCTTTGTGGTTGTCGAAATCATCATCAGTAGTAACAGTCTCGTATTGTCCATACCAATATTTGTGTAATATAGGGGTTACAAGCACCTTATCGACTTTGCGCACATCTTGTTTGCCAAAATAATATGTGGCTAATAGCGTACAAAATATGGTGCCCATGGCGCCAATACAAGTATACCAAAGGAAAGAGATCTCGTGTAAGTTGTGCCCCTTGGTATCGTTGGTATTACTGAGGGAAAAAATGTTGTTTAAGTTATGCACAAACATTCGCTCAGTTGGAGCAATAACTTACGAGCTGATTGTGCTGCTGGCATTCCAATTCTTCAACGGCTCGAAGCTGTAATCGCAATCCTCTACAGAAACTGGCTTTGTAGGGAATGTCATCTGCCCAGTGGCCATGGCGATTTGGGCCCGTACCACAATGTATGAAGTGAAACTTGTTGCTATGGAAATGCCAGTAAGTAAACTCTAAAATACAAATAGATTTAGCTCCTAATATTGCACAAAATGTTTTAAAGTCGAACCTCCGTTTTGACAAAGGGCAACAACATGCCCACAGAGAAGGCACCCAAAAGCGGACCACATGTGATGGCAGCCACTGTCGACGAGAGCTGCATAACCATGCCCAGTTTCTCAATGATGGGCACACTGGCCATGGAGATGAGACCAAACACGATTACCACGCCCCTTAGCACATAGGCGGTCTGACGTTCAGTCAATGGCCGACTGCGATGTGGCTCAATAAAATCCTTTAGCACCACCGCCGAGAGTGAATTAAGTGCCGTGGAGAGGGAGCTAAGAGCAGCACTAAAAACACCCGCCACAAATAAACCTACAACGCCTGGTACCATGCCGGCGCTCTGCATCACATATAAAGGTATAACCTGATCCTTGGCGCGTGCCAACTATTAGATGACAAATCCAAATTAAACTATTGTAATTCGATAATAAATTAATTATACAAACCCCAGTAGTTATCGGATCGCAGTGGTAATAAGCAGCAAACGCCAACATGCCAATATAAACACACATAGAGATGACCAGAATAAAGCCTGCAAGGGAGATAACCAAGGTCTTTCGAACAGCCTCAATATTTGGCAGGGTCATAAAACGCTGCACCGCCGTCTGATTAATGCAATTAGCCTGTATCTTGAAAAATGCACCACCAATAAGTAGAGCAAAAACTCCCATGCGCACAGTGGGATCAAAGGTCATGCTGTAAGTAATTATACATTTATTTAATATGACACTATATACTGTAGTTAATAGATACTCACTCGGGACCCACCAGCCGATCAAATAGTCGATTGCGTTCCAGCACCACTGATAAACCACCCAAATCGTAAGTGCCTTTGACAATGACAAATGCCATAGAGCCAACCATGACTACGCCTTGTATTACATCGGTCCAAACAACGCCCTTAATGCCTCCCTAATGAAACGATTTATATAATTATATATAATATAGAAGGTTGGTGTATAGAAAAAGCTTACAATGCTGGTATAGATAATACAAATAAAGCTGGTTATTGGAACGATTGTGTGTACGCTGATGCCGGAAACTAAATATAAGAGAATTTTAGAAGAATATATTTAAATTATAAATTTTTTACATTACCTTGATTCAACGTCAATGCAGGCACATAAATGCAAATTGGTTGCCAAAGTATCTGAATAAAAAATAAATAATTTTCATTTGTTTGTAATAAAAGCTTCTGTTAAAAAACTTACATTCATCAAAACAAAGAGGCAGGAGCCAAAGATGCGAATTCTTCGATCGAACCGTTTCTCAAAGTACTAGAAAGAGCAAAGAAAAATGGCTGAAAGAGCAGATGAGGAGTGTAACAAAGAGATGCCAAATGAGTATGATCAAGGAGCACAATAACAAAATAAAACACAATTCAAGCGTAGATAAAACAAACATTAATTGTATTCGCTTAAGCCTAATTTGTACTAAAATTAATTGTAAATTTATTCAACTATTTTGGCATCAGCCTTACGCCTGAAAAGATTTTCCATACCAAGAGCCTCATTGTCTTTTTTTGGTAAAAAGCGACGCATGCAGGGCGTGACTAGAGCCGGATCCATCTGAGAGACATCCTGCCAGCCAAATATCAGGCTGGCCAGCAAAGCAACTACAGTGCAGATGATGCCACCCAATGCAGTGTGCCAAAAAAACGATAAGTGATAAATATTGCGCTCCGTAGAGGGTCTAAAAAGGCGATCCGTTAGTTTGTATACCTCGCAGCCTTTGATACTTACCTGTAGTCGTGTACGGTTTGCCAGACCGTGGTGTTGTCATAAAGATAATCACATCCTTCGACTGAGACGGGCATCTTGACATAACGAATCTCGCCGTTCATCTGCGCAAGTTGTGCATTGAAACAGATCCATGCCAGGGTAATAAACGATACCACACTGCCAGTAAGAACACTCTGTAAAATATCATATATACCATATATTTTTGCAACTTTTCTTCAAGATTAAACTTACTCTGCCATTCACCCAGGGTAGGCAAACTCCCATGGCAAAGATGCCTAGTAGAGGACCCATTGACACAGCTGATGTCATCGTTACCAGCTGCAGAACCATGCCCAATTTCTCCACAATGCTCACCAGTCCAATGCAGGAGATGCCAAAAAAGACGACTATACCACGCAGCAGTATGGCAGTCTGGCGTTCTGTTAGAGGCTTCTTGAGCATAGGTCGTATCATGTCCTGAGAGATTACGCATGCCATTGAGTTGAGGCCAGTGGAGAGCGAGCTGAGAGCCGCACTAAAGACACCAGCCACAAAGAGTCCTGGCAGTCCAGGATAGGAGCCCAGAGTGCGCATCATGAGCAGCGATGGCAGCTGGTCACTAGCCTTGGCCAACTGGCAGACCAAAGAAACTTGCAGTATTTTCAATTGAATAACCGTGTTATAAACTTACCTTAGTGCTTATGGGATCACAGTCATGATACACAGCATAGGTTACCAGGCCCATGTAACAACAGCAGCTCAGTAGGAATATCAGGAGCACAGTAAAAATCAACATGCATTGCTTGGCATGCTTATAGCTGGGCAGCGACAGAAAGCGCTGTATGGAGACCTGATTCACATCGGAGGACTGTATTTTATGCAAAGTGCCACCCACAATAACGGACAGCATGGACAAACGCACGGTAGGATCCCATGTCCAGCTAGAGTATAAATTTGAATGTGATATTTATGAAATTATTTCACATAATCCTCATTATAAATAAATGTATTTCACCTACTCTGGTGCATTGAGACGTCCGCTGTCCTGGCTGCGCTGTAGCACCACGCTCAGACCACCTACGTCATAGGTGCCTTTGATGCATACGGCCAGAATGGAGCCATACATAACGAAACTCTGTATTACGTCTGTCCAGATGACCGCCTTGAGGCCGCCCTAAAATTGCATTGCTGTGTTTAGTTACTGCCTTAAGCAGGTAGCCAGATTTAATTAAATCCTACCACACACGTGTAGAAAGTGCAGATGACGCAGACAATGGGCGTAATGACATGAATACTCGTGCCGGTCACTGCAAATTACAATGTGAAATGTTTCTTACATTTATGCAAATTAACAACCGTAAATTGCATTCAAACTTGCCCTGATTGTAGGTGATGGCAGGCACATATAGGGCAACTGGCATCCACAGCACCTGTAAATGCATAAATATTACAGGAATGTCTCCGTAAAAGCATCACAACTCACTTACCATGCCCACAATGAACAGCACAGCTCCAAATTTACGAACACTGACCCCATAGCGCAGCTCAAAGTACTAGATAAATTTGACTCTTAATACAAGGCAGATATTTAATTACTTAAAAATATCACATGCAATTTTCTATAAAAATATTTTAAATTTTGTATATTTATTGTTCTATTTTGTTCTCAAAATTCACTAGATTTATGGTTCTAAATTCTAATTATATGATTTTATAAATACTTTGCATGCACCAAAGTTCAAAATATGGCGTTTCAAAAGTTTATTTTGTTTAGAACGAATATTTTAGATTCTACAAATTTAGAATCATCTGTCGATAATTTGATTTATTCGTGCATAAACTCTATTTCTTACATAAGTTTTCATGCTGTTTTTGAACCGCTTTATAATGTGAATGACATACAAGTTTCTTAAATCTCTCAATACTAGATTACAACTGTAAATAGAAACAAACATGTTAAAGTGAAAAAATATTTACAGAGGCACAGTCAAACCAGTCTTACTCGTAATCAACAACTTTTATTCTATACCTAAGTGGCTAAGTACAGTATTTAAGTTTTATTTAGTACACTTTCTTCCAGTTGAACACTGTTATATTTAGTCCTGTAAAAACGGCGCATGATGGGTGCCAACAGTTCAACATCTATATCCTTCAATTCCACACGTCCGAAGACGATAGACGATAGGCATGCGCACATGACGCCTACGACAGTGGATGCAAGAGTATAAAACATGAAGGATATATGATAGATTTGCTGGAAAAAGCTAAGAGATCTAATCGGAGAAACATATTAGTAACTAACAATCACATTGCATAGGACATCCATTCATGACGTCTACTTACTCTTCGCTTGAGGCAGTGACATTTAGGGGCAGAGATTCGTCGAAACTATATTGACAACCCTCGATGCTAACGGGTTTGGTTTCATAGCGCAATTCGCCAGAGTTAATGGCCTGCTGAGCAGTCAAACACAACCAGGTCGTGAAGGCAAATGAGCAAACAACACCGAATAAAGCACTCTAAAAGACAAAATCAAAATTAAATTTTGGAAAACTCTAATGGTCAGGCAATGTTGAAAAACCTTTGAATTTATACGTGGACAAAGTAGGCCCACCACAAAGAGCGTCGTTAGAGGACCCTGAGCCAACGAATTCAGTGTCAAAGACAGCTGCATAACATGGGTGCCCATGCGTTCCACAACCACAACCAAAAGAACGCACACAGTTCCAATTATGACAGTGCAGAGACGCATGATTACGGCCGTTTGACGTTCTGTCAGAGGCTTTCTGCATAGCGGCTTAATGTAATCCTCCAGAAATACGGCAGCCAATGAATTGAGACCAGTTGAGAGCGAACTAAGCGCGGCGCTAAACACGCCAGCCACAAACATGCCAGAAACCCCAGGAAATGCGCTCATCGTATCCATAACTAGCAATGGCACCAGCTGATCCTTGGCTTTGGCTAACTGTTAAATATTTCTTTTGTTCACTAGAAATAGCAATTGACTTTCAAACATACATACCTTTGTGGTCAACGGATCACAGTCGTAATATTTGGCAAAGAGCAGCACTCCATTGTACAAACAAATGCCCGTTAGCAGTAGCAGACCCACAATAAACAGCAGAGAGGCCTGTCCCATTTCCTTAACACCAGGTAGAGACATATAGCGTTGGGTTATAATCTGATTACAGCCCAAGTTATATGTGGCATGGAAAGTATAACCCACAAATATTGCAAACATGGACATTCGCGCTTTGGGATCCACGGTAAATCTGAACAAATATTTTATAATGTTAACTTTGTATATTTTTTGTTCATATTTTAAGGAATATTTCAAGAGTTAAATTGAAATGATTAAATGTTGAATTTAGGAAGTTCGGTTCAAACATTAGATAGTTTAGCATTATATTAATGCTAGCCAATCTCTTACATTCAAAATTGTGAGAGTTAAAGGGTTTTAATCAATGTTTAGGCAATATAGGCGACTATCCAATGTTGGCTAATTGTTTTGAATCGAAGATAAAATCAATTTGATGTATTCCTTCTTGACCTTTCACCTACACGGGCCATTCGAGACGTCCACTTGCCATATTCCGTTCGATAACCACGCCCAGGCCACCCACATCCATGGTGCCTTTAATTACGACAAAAATGATGGCACCCACCATAATGACGGTCTGTATGACATCTGTCCAGACAACGGCCTTCAAGCCACCCACCGTGGTGTAAAATATGCAGACAATACATACCACAGGCGTGATAATATGTATATTTATGCCAGTCACTGTAAAGCACTCGGAGTCAGGTATAGCTGATTAATGGACATATTAAGCTTACCCTGATTGAAGGCCAATGCTGGTACATAGATAACTATGGGCAGCCAGATTAACTAGTGAAAAGAAAGGTAAATTTGTGCTTAAAATTCTTTATAGATGAATTACTTTCGTAATTCAATTATATTGTATGCAACTTACTGTAGCTAGAGTGAAGAGACTGGAGGCCACAATGCGAGTGGTTTTGTTAAAGCGCAGCTCAAAATACTGTAAATATTTGTTTGATGTTTTCGTTTGGTAACGTTTGGCTTTGCATTTGATTTTCACATAAACAATAGAGTACGTACGAGCACAAATACACACTAACTTGACCACACCGACCGCATACATAATCAAACATTACGCGTACGCCATGTTGTACCGAACATGCTAGCCACAGCCAAGTATCCATCCGTTCTGGCCAAAACAATTGGCTCCCTGAACACATGCAAATATTTCACTTGAAACAACA
Source organism: Hypselothyrea guttata (assembly GCA_035045125.1). NCBI lineage: Eukaryota > Metazoa > Arthropoda > Insecta > Diptera > Drosophilidae > Hypselothyrea > Hypselothyrea guttata. Next base: position 107,256 of record JAWNNJ010001399.1, read on the forward strand.
ACTGCAAACATTGCATTGAGCAAAAACAATGCTCCCAGCTATATTCCAGTAATTTTACAGCATGACAGGCAAAATAATTTCCAGAAATACGTACACAATTTTGTCTAGTGCCCGGTCGTTGCCCAAAAAACTTTTATCTTCATGTTTTGCTGGCTTTTGATTTAAGCCTGAGAGCTCTTTGCTGTAAATGATATTCCACTAAATTTTGCAAAACTATTGTACAATCCCGTATAAATTAGAGCCCAATAAATATGACATTGCAATATAAATTAGATGTACCACATATAGTTACATACATATATACAACAACATGCAAACAATAAAAATATATAATTATTTACAATATGTAACGTAAAACATGCCTAAGGAATATTTTAAAAAATTATATTAAGAGCCCAAAATAAAACGCGTTTGCAGAAGTCAAATTAAAGTTAATATTTAAATGAAATTTAACAAATTGTTTTACCAAATTTAACTAACTAATTTAATTTCTGCAAGGCATTTTATTTATATATTGTGATTTATCATTGAACTTACCTCATAGGAGGATGTTAATTGCAGATTGCAGAAGACAGGCAAGAAAATATACCACGATATCAGACCCGATATAGCCAGTGTGATGAGTATAAAAGCATATTGGGTGCCATAGACATAGATTTCAGTCGATGTGCCCAACAAAGAAATGCCGGAGACAAAGCTATAAAGTTAAAAGATAAATAGATGAAGAAATGCTTAATTATATTGAAATATGAGTAGCTGTAAGTTGCTTCGTCTGCGTTTCATAATCATAATCTTAGACAGATGATTGATGTCGAGGACAATCGTAATTTCAATTAAACCTCAAGGCAAATGCATTGCCTCTGGCCACAACTAAAACTCAACAGAAAATGGAAGAAAAGTTTTCCAGTTTTATGCTGCTCTTGTAGCCAGAACAGCATTAAAACTTGTTAACGAGTGTGTCGTTGGAGTATGCAGATGCTGGCTGGCTCTGCCTATTTATTAAATTGAAAGAAACCCACAGAAATTAGAGAAAAAAATAATAAAAATAAAAATAATAAGAGTGAAGCATCGCCGAGGAATTTAAGCGCAGAAAGTAAAGAAAAACAGACGTGGCATGTAATTGTGATTCAAAGCACGTCGCGAGAATTTGTTGCAGAAAAGCAAAACGACTACAAACAGAATGCCATGACAATAAAAGGCGCACAAAACAATTGTCCTGGCCAGGCAAATGACCAAGAGGCGGCCGGAGAAACAACAAACCGAGAATCTGAGAATCAGAGAATCAGCGTCAGCAATAGAGAGAGTGTCCTGCAGCATTTCTTCAGTGTTGGCAGTCATTAATGCAATGACAATACGCCCAGCACAAAGGTCCAACTTATGCGAAAGGTGCTTGACCAAACGTGTCAAATGGAAATGGCCCCAAAGCCCAAGGTCGACACAGAAAACACAACAACAAAAGCAACAGCAACAACCGTGAGAAAAAACAGAAACAAAAAAGTAATTTGGCAAATTATTTGAGTTTTGCGGCTGGCGTAAGTTTAAATAACTTCAATAATCCTTACTCTCAGCAGGCCCAAAACGAGCTCTTAAATTGTATTTATGCCAGCCGATATACACTGGCAAAAGTTCCGCAAGTTTTCCAGTGCATATCAAAGAGCATTATCTGCATAATCATCAACCTTAATAATCTCGACTCTGACACTGAATATTTTATCGCGTATATAGTATATCGGATTTGTGCTTTAGCAATTTGCGTAAAGTTTACAAAAAACAAATGAAACAATTCTCTGTTTGGTTTGACAAACATTGTGCCAGACAACGCTGGATGAGCGTTTTTCTTTTCTTTTCATTTTTTATAATGCTGATAGATTACGCATACGCATGGTTAGCAGCGGCCACCTTAAAACAAAATCAAATGAAATTAGGCGTATATTTTTCATTGATTTCTTAGAAATAATGGTTCGCGTTTTATTAGCCAAGCAAAGAAATCTACAATGGACCCCCAAAAGGCAATTACGGCCTTGTGTGTATTCCATATTATTCTAGCTAATGGCAGGTAAATATTTACTGCTTAAACTAACACAACAGATCAAATAGATTGTGTGAGAGCACCAGGGACGTGAGAAATGTTTTAAATTTGAATTAATTTTATTGATTGCCGCAGTTTCGATGAGATTTAATAAATGTTTATATGCGCATCTGCCTCTCTAGTTCATAGCACAATTAATTTCTTTGATTTTTCTGAGCTGCTCGTTTAATTTCCTTATGGATTGCTAAGTAATAGGCCCAATAAATATATTCTAAACCGCATAAAGTGACTCAAAATTAATGGGCCTAGTTCGTGTGCAATTCAATTTGATGCCAGAAAAAGAGCAAAAAGAGCCTGCCCAAAGGACCCCTCCAATCAGCATATCAGCCACGTTCCAATCTCACGCCTCGTTCGGGCAATTAAATGAGCCTTCGTATATCCTGTTTGCTCAGTAGCGAAACGCATTTACATAGAGCCCAGCCAGCAGCTGTTGTTGTAGTTGCTGTAGTTGTTGTAGTTGTAACTCACCTAGCCACTAGTGATAACGAAACCGGAAGCACTTTCATTTGACGTCCACCCACCAAGTAATCCAACGCCTCTGAGCCGCGACGCTCCTCGATGCCAACGGCTCCAGCGCCATCTTTCTCATCGGTGGGCAGTTGTTGTTGCTGGCGCTTCTGCTGCTTCTGCTTCTTCTCGATGAAACCAAAGTAGAAGCCAATTACGGCGCAGACCACCAACATGGCTATGAAAACCAAATAATCCACAATCCCAAAATGCTGCATGGCGCTGTTCAAATCGCTCACGCTGAGCTTCTCAACTCCGCCTGTTGTCGTTGTCGTTGTCGCTGCTGTTGTTGCTGTTGCATATATTTTGGATACAGTGGGTGTGACACTAGTTGAGTCTATGCCACTTGCTGCCGTTGTTGTTGATGTTGTTGATGTAGTTGTTGTTGTTGCTGCGGTTGGCTTTGATACTGTGCTGCTAATTATAGACTGAACTGTCTCAACAATCGCCTGCGCCACCGACGTAGCTGGATTCATCGTTGTCGTCGCATCAGCCATTGCGCCGTCCATTATTTTTGTCGTCTCCGGCATAGTTTCAGTCGTTGACATAATTCCGTATAGACCACAAGTTGCTTTTATGTGTTTATTTTTATTGACTTCCTGCCGTGTTTAGTCTTAGCGCACTTTTACCATTCAGCTTTGATTACTTTTGTATTAGTTCAGCCACTCACACACACACAGTCATACAACTATATCTTCGATTTTTCATTAAGTTTTTGCCACCAGTATGCTACGTACTATGTTGTACTTCCTGTGTGTCCTAATGACACCCACTTGCAACTTTCTTCATTTACTTTAAGATACAATTTCTTTGTCGATTAGTATGCCACACTTGTTATTGTTCTTCAATTTATTTTTCTTATAATGCAATTTTTAAAATGAGTTTTTGTTTCTGAAAAAATTGTTGATTTATTGAATTAAAACATATTATATAGCGGAAAATTCTTCAACTAAAAACCTTACAAAATATTTTCAGGTATCGCAGGATATAATCTATTTCAAATTTTCTTAAGTGCACATAAACTGTCTCACATAACTAACTAACTGATTATACAATAGTTTAGATTTTATTTGAAAAAATATATCTAGAGAAATGGCAATTGAATAATTTTGTTGAGTCCATTTTTGAACTCGGTGTATTAAATTTACGTATTTTCCAGAAGTATTACTTTGTTTTTAATATCATAAATTTTAATCCTGAATTTTTTTAATATAATATTTTATAAATTAATTATTATTAATTATTTCAGGGTTTGTAATTTTCGAACAACAACAAGTTTCACAATTTTCATTATTTATATAATTGTTAAACGTTGCACTCACGTTTACATTGAATTGAAACTTTATTTTAACTTAGATAAAATAAATTAATTATGATATGACATGATCAGAGTTTATAAATATTTTTATTTTTGGTAGTAGTTATGTAATGGAAAATTTAAATTGAATTTATCTTATTTGTTTCTTTTTTATAGTTTTATAACATTTTTATTGAAATGCACTTTTTTAAGAAAATGAATAAAAATCTTTTATTCAAGGTGAAATCCTTTTTCTGTTATAGTTTTGTCTTTATATAATATCCAGAATAGCACACACAAATAATACCGAAAATATACCGTTTATTTTAGAATCTAATACTGAGCACACAGCCAAGCGCAACGCACAAACCTCAACGGAAAACTAAACTTATACCCAGACGAGCTGAGCATCTTGAATGTGTCTATTTCTGAGATCAGCAATGGCACTTATCAAAGACGATCTCATAATCCATGTAAATTTATTAGAAGCGAGTGTCTGTGAGTGTGTGCAAGTGTGGGTGTGAGCTTTATCACCAGCCTTAACTGGGGTATATATTAAATAGATAAATGCTGTACTCGCAGTCGTCTTGCGTGTAAATCTGAGTTTGTCATTAAATACACCGGGTCATGAGCAATACTAAACGCTGTCTAGGACCGAGATAAACGTCTTAGTTTCATTTATTTTGTATTCTAGTTTTTTCCTATCACTTGATAGTTTTGCAAGTTGAAGCCACAGAGGAAGTTCAGCTGTTTGCCAAGTGTATCTTAATTGCTTTCATTTCAGCCGCATTTAATATGTAGAATTCAGTTAAAACTGGATACCTGCAGCGACTCCCGGCGAATGGAACATTGATGAACATATGAAGGTCAAACAAGAAATTTTCAGTATAATACACTGTAATAAAAGTGCGGTAGTTCATAAATTATGTGTCTTAGCAGCTTAAGCATGTTAATTATTATGCCCAGATATTATTTCAAGCCTTTGCATTCGAGTGTTTACAATTTTAAGACTATACTTAAGATATTTAATGGCTATTTGTATTAGACGCATAGAAAGAGTGAAGTTTGCATGTCGTATGCGTGATACTTCTCATTTGATAATAAGCTGATTGTAAAATAAAATCGTGCCTCATTGCTATTAAATGAGGTCAAGCACAAAATTATCAAGAACTGAAATGGATTCAGTAACAAATAAGTACAAATGATGCAGAGTGCATTCAAACATGATTTCTTTGAACAGCTGAACTAATGCACCTTAACAAGCATACAAAAGACACAATACATTTATTCTTATGAATTGAATTTCGGCTTATGCTGGAAATGTTGTAAGCAGCAAATAGTTATGCATGTTACACAGTAAATCAAGTGAAAACTGTATTTAGAAACCTAAGCTTGGTAACTAATTGCTTTTTGATTACGCATGAAAACGCTATAAAGGAGGACCTACAAATATTCAGCTAAATCCAGATAAGCTGCACGCAAGCTCATATTTGAATTCATACTTGCTACATAAAATTCAGTTTGTGAACGCGCAACATTACGTATGCGTGATATTTAGAACTTACTTTAATTTGGTGTAAGCGCAAGTAAAAGTCTATTGTTAAACACTTACAATTTAATAATCTAATTTAACTCAAGTTGAACTGAAACACAGACTAGTAATTTAATCAGTTTGTGTTTTAATTTCATAAAACTCCATTTGCCTGCAGCTATCATTTACAGCATGTTTAGGGTTCAGCTAAGTTGACCCAACCACAATAAAATACGCGTCAGAAATAAGAAATAAAAAAATTGGTATTTAATGCAGATACAGCTGCTTTCTAAAGGTTGCCAAAAAGTACAGAATTTAATTATAATTAAACTACCAAAATGTACATATAATAACCCTGAAAGCAAGCCAGAAAAAAAGCAGACGTAAAGCAAAAGCGTAAATAAAAACAGCTTAGCATATGCAAAGTAATGAATGCAAACACTTGACCCGTTCTCTCAAGTCCTGAAGATACCTACCAACTTAACATATATACATACATACATATACATATATACACAATATTTTTGTTTCTCGCATTTTCTGTTGGCCTCTTAATTTGTCTGGGGAACACAGCTAGTTTGAGTTTATGGCCAGCGCCGAAAAACAATCAACGCCTTTGCCTAAATTTAACAGAAAATAACAACATAAAAAATTCCCACGACCCTGGCCTCTGAGTCGATTGTTCTTATTTTTAATGCCCATGTCTTGGCAATGCCTAATTTCGAAGGATCCATTTGACGTTTTGGAGTTGGCTACCATGGCAATCTTGTCATTGAGGCGGTTGACTCTTTAACTTGGCCAAGAATAAAACTCTTCTCGCTACACAGTATACCCTACAAAAATTTAACATTATTAATATTAAATGCTTGTCTTTTGGCTAATAATATTTTGAAATCAGCTTTAGTGATAATATGAAGTATAAATTTAACTTTAAGCTTCTATTTTAGGACATTATGAAGCTTAGTTTTTACATTTATCGCTTCAGACTCGTTGTTGTTCTTTTTATACCCTGTACCCATGAAATGGTTAAAAACAGGGCTTATATCTTTTTTTTAATGACAACCCCACAAAGTATATATATTCTTGATCAGAGTACCAAGCTGAGTCGATATATCTATGTGCCCATATGTTTGGATGAACAGGCAAAACAGTAAGAAAAAGCATTGCTGCTGCGGTGCGTTGATAGTTCTTAAAATTTATTTTAAAAACATTCTCCCAAATTTATCAATCCTATTACCCCTTTTTAACAGGTACATGGTATAATTATAGGGTATTCTACAGTCTGGCTGATCGACTTTGCCCATTCTGGTTTGTGAATGCGAACGTTGTATCCGTAGTATATGTGTATATGTGCGTTGCACACTTCAGCCAATTTAACGCTTCCGTGTGTTTTTTAGTTGCCACGCCTCGCTGACGGTGCCCGCCTCGTCTGCTTGTAAAACTGTTATGTGCTCTGCTACACTTTGATTTACTTTTATCCAACTGGCAGAAGCAACAGCAAAAGTTAAACAAAACACAATACAAAAACGACACTACTCCAAAAATATTGTCTCAGCATTGCATGAAAAAAGTTAAACATAACTATAAAAATAACTATTCATTAAATTAGTTTAAAGAAACGCAGAAGGCAAAAGACTTCAAATTCAGTAGAATAATTAAGATATTAAATCATCTCTCAGTTTTTATTTTTTGAATACAATTTATAAGAGACCCTGTACTTTAAAAAGTAAAAGTGAAAATTAAAACTTATTATTTTTCCGGTGTGAGTAACACAAAAAATGATATAATACAGAGTAAAATTTTCCTAGTCCAAATTTATATAAAAAAAAAGAAAAAAGGAGCACACTTTGAATGATTTATTTGATTGTATTTTATTTTTTACTGTGTAGAAATCATTCACAAATCTTGGCAATTACTTCATAAATTCTAAAGAGCTTAGCGTTATCATTTTAGTTATCTTAATTTGTCGTGGGTATATGAAGTAGGTAATATATTATTCAATGCTGGCTACTGACGCATGCTATGCCTTAAGCATGTTAGCTTCCCCTTTAATTGCAAATCTGATCCAATTAAGAGCTATTAGCTTTAACATTCTGCTGTATGTATTAATCAAATCATAGTCAGCCAAGAGCTCATATGCTCCCGTTTGGCCCTTTTAAGCCAACCCAACGTCCTTGAACTTGCTTGGCCAAGGCCAGGAGCCGAAAATAAAACGAAAATGTTATTTTTTACAAGACCGTCAGGATTTTGTTTGAATTGAACTGCTGATATGTGCGTGTAGGACCAAACGAGACATGGTATTCCCGTATGAAATGCCGTTAACTTGTTGCCTTCGGAGAGATGAGGGATACCCTGGGTAGCTCAACAACAAAGAAAAGCCCAAAATGATTAAATATGTAAATGCCGAAAACGTTATTAGATATTTTAATATGTTATACGGCAAATATCCTAACATTTCTATACGGCAACCCAATCGCAAGTTACCTAACATAATATTAAAAGTCAACTTAGTATGTGTTGAATATACTCTTTTTTTTTTTAAATTTTTTGTTATATATTTATTTTTTTTTAATATACCAAAGCTATTTGTACAATGTGTTATCGCAAATTTTGGTTCCCCTGATACCAACATAAGAACTCTAAATACCAAAAATTCAATGCTTAATTTTCTGACGTTCTGAAATGCCCCCAATGAACTTACTATCAGAAATCGGATAATCTATCAATCCATAATCAAATTTTATTATCAAAAATAAATGTATAAAAATAGCCTACTTAAGATTAAACTCTTATATGTATGTACAGTCAAGTGTATTTATCAATCGAGATCACTGTTATTATTATTATTATTATTAATTTTTTCATATTCCTGCATTATCTCAATCACTGGTTCATTGATGTAAATGCGAACTTCTTTATTGAACGCAAAGTCGCCATGATCCCACTTGGGATCGTCCATATGTTGCAAGGTCATATTGGGCAAACGCTTCGATAGAGCTTCAACATCCTCTACTGCAGCCATTGAATCGTTATCCGAATACCACAAATAGACTTTGGAAGTTATCTGCTCAACGGGATAGTCTGGTGGCTGTTCTGATTTGTACAGTTCATTATTCTTCTTGGGACCGTCATCGAAAAGCCTGAAATGTCCCGATTGTTGCTCCTGCATATAATGCAGTATTTGATTGGTAGAACATCCAGCTGGATGTGTTGCCAACAACTCGGGCATTGCCGTCTGTAAAATACAAAAGTTATTTCTATTTATTATAGAACTACAGGAAGGTTACTTACCATATTAATGCGTCCATCAACGGCAAGATTTTCCATGACCTGGAGGCAAATGGGCCGTCCTTGCAGATCTATTTCACACATGTTAAAGAATAAGGCCAACACGAATTCATTATGGGGAAAAAATTCTTGGCTTGAAAATAACAAGGAATAAATATTTTGATGTCCTAGTACAGGTCCTAATGTGCGAACGAGTCGATTCTGCATGTTGGTCATAATTGCGATAGGTGCTAACATGTGACCGGTTTTGATTTTGTCATTGTATTCGGGACGCATAGACATTAGGGCAAAGAACACTGAAGTTCCTTGGGAGTGACCCACGTAATGAATGGACTTCTGACCTTGGCCATTGGTCTCCAGTGCGTAGTCGATCATCGCTGCAATGTCGTAGTAACCGATCTCATGCCAACTGAACCGCCAGAAATACGGATGCTGAGTGGAACGGGAAGTGTGATTCCTGGAATAAGTTGTGCCGCGGGCATTGCCCAGCCAAACATCGAAACCTGCATCGGCCAAAAGATAAGCCAAACTATCATTTGGGCCATGCAATATCCATGTGTCGGAGCAACTCATCAGACCATGTTGTAGAAGTACAATGGGACGATAGGCATTCTGATTTTGTAATTTGTGAGAGTAGGGTATGCGAAAGACCCCAATAATGTAACCATCCTCAGTGACAATATGGTGATGCTCTGCTGGATACCCATGAGCAGCAATACGATCGCGCTGCCATATGGAGTATAGTTTAAAATAAAAGTCCTAAGTGGAATTTTTACTATGTTAATATTTACGGTTGTGCGCCGCTCCTTAAGACTTATATGTGTCTCTGGATTATTGTACAGATTGTAAAAATCCAGTTCCTTTGGTCGTACATCTAATGTCGCCGACAGCACAGTTTTCACTGTGGTTGCAAGGAATAATATTCCTAGAAAGTAATGGATCCGCATTGTAGAAGAGCTACACTATAACTGCGTTACGGGAAACATTGCACTTCAAGTTTTGTAGCTACAGTTGCCAGGCTAATCAATAAATGGTAACGATTATCAGGAGCGTATATAAATAGCGAAATCTCAAGATAGGAATGCCAAAAACAACATTTTGGAGTATAATTTAGTTGTTGTGAATGGACTAAGAAGTACTTATGTCAAGATTATTTATTAAACGATTAACAGATTAGGAAATTTGAAGTACCACTTACCTTTATATATGGACCACCTATACTATACATTATTACCGCTAGTATCAAAGATTAATCATTCTAATCAAATTATACACTGATGCCGAAAGCAAAATACGTCACAAGCTTATTAGCTATTAGCAAGGCTTAACTTATCACTAATCCCTGCTATTTTCGTCAAATACTATTTAAGTGGTACTTACATTGTTGACCACCCACGGCTGTAGTCTTGATAACATTGTTAAATATACATTTTTGATTGCCTACTTGAAGTATTATCTTATTATTAAACCACCAAAGTAAAGCTTCGCAAAACCAATTACTACTAAATGATCGCCTAGTCTTCGACTGGCATCAATGGTTGGTTCAAATCGCCCATACTTACTTTTAGGGTTGCCAATTGTAATTAGAGGTTGTGTCATTATTATTAGAGCACTTGTGTCATTCTGAAATTCCCCTATATCCTTATCATTATCTAAAATCGATTTACAATCAATACCTAAATTTTATTATTAACAAGTGTTTGAATATAGCCTACTTAAGATTAAATTCTTATAGCTTCAAGTGAGTTTATCAATCAAGATCACTATTATTATTATTGGCCTTTTCATATTCCTGCATTATCTCAATCACTGGTTCATTGAGGTAAATGCGCACTTCTTTGTTGAGTGCAAAGTCACCATGATCCCACAGGGGGTCGTCCATATGGTGCAAGGTCATATTGGGCAGACGCTTCGATAGAGCTTCAACATCCTCCACTGCAGCCATTAGATCATTATCTGAGTACCAGAGGTGGACTTTGGAAGTTATCTGCTCAACGGGATAGTCTGGTGGCACTTCTGATTTATATAGCTCCATATTTTTCTTAGGACCGTAATCATATAGCCTGAAATGACCTGATTGCTGTTCCTGCAGATAATGCAGCATTTGATTGGTGGAACATCCTGCTGGATGCGTTGCCATACCTTCCGGCATTGCAGTCTAGAATACATAGAAATGTTATTTCTGTTTACTTTGGGATTACAGTAATATTGCCTACCATATTAACACGTCCGCCATCATAAAGATTCTCCATGGCCCGTTCACAAACTGGCCGACCTTGCAGATCGGGTTGACACAAGTTAAAGAATATGGCCATTAGAAAGTCATTATAAGGTACAAATTCTTGGCTCGAAAATAACATGGAGTAAATATTTTGATGTCCCAGCACAGGTCCTACTTTTAGAACGAGTGGATTCTGCATGTTGGTCATAATTGCGATAGGTGCGAACATGTGGGCAGTTTTGATTTTGTCATTGTATTCGGGACGCATAGACATTAGGGCGAAAAACACTGAAGTTCCTTGCGAGTGACCCACGTAATGAATGGACTTCTGACCTTGTCCATTGGTCTCCAAAGCATAGTCAATCATCGCTGCAATGTCGTAGTAACCGATCTCATGCCAACTGAACCGCCAGAAATACGGATGCTGAGTGGAACGAGACGTGTGATTCCTGGAATAAGTTGTGCCGCGGCCATTGCCCAGCCAAACGTCGTAACCGGCATCGGCCAAAAGATAAGGCAAACCATCATTTGGACCACACAATATCCAAGCATCGGAGCAACTCGTTAGGCCATGTTGAATAAGTACAATGGGGCGATAGGCGTTCTGATTCTGCAATTTGTGAGAGTAGGGTATGCGAAAGACCCCAATAATATAACCATCCTCAGTGACAATATGGTGATGCTCGGCTGGATACCCATGATCAGCAATCCGATCGCGCTGACATACGGAATATGTTTTAATACACAAGTACAAAGTTTAAGTTGTATTTTAATATTTACGGTTGTACGTCGCTCCCTAAGACTTATGTGCGCCTCTGGATTATTGTACAGCTTGTAAAAATCCAGTTCCTTTGGCCGTACATCTAATGTAGCCGACAGCACAGTTTTCACTGTGGTTGCAAGGAATAATATTCCTAAAAGGTAATATATCCGCATTGTAGAAGAGCTACACTATAACTGCCTTTCGGGAAACATTGCACTTCAAGTTTTGTAGCTACCATTGCCAGGTTAATCAATAAATGGTAACGATTATCAGGAGCGTATATAAATAAAGAATCTTAAGATATGAAAGCCAAAACAACCTTTCGCAGAGTAGTTTACTTGTTGCTTAGAATAGAGTGAGTGGTATTTATATCAGGTATGTAAATTAATAAAGCGATTAGAATTACAACCTACTTTAGCTTTGGAAAAAGTGCCAACATTATGGGTATTTACCTCTTATACTATTTATTATTGCGCTTATATTAAACACTAATCGTGAATGATTTGGCAATTCTGTATTAAAACCCAAAATAAAATAGTACTTCACAAGGTTATCAACTTATTAAAGATTATTTAAGTGGCACTTGCATTTTTGACCACCCAGAACTGTGGTCTTGATAACCCTTCACTTTGAAAAATTAAAAAATTAACTCATTTTTTTCTCGAAATATTACCTTATTTAATTAATCTTCTGAATGTGAAAGTTAACATAACAAATTACAAACTAAATCATCAGCTAATCTTCGCCCGGCGGAAGAGGTTGGTTTAAATCGCCTGGTGCAGGTACGCCCATGGGTGCTGATCCGGACAAAGAAGTTAGAACGGGTACTGTAGAGATTAGGCCTATGTCCAAGGGTTCCAATAGTTCCTTTTTAATGTTCTCGGGATTGATATACCCGCCACTTTCATCCTGATGGAAGTTAGAAACAATAAATTAAATATATTTTATGTAATGCATTGTAAATCTATTTTCAAACATACCGTAACAAACACGTCCACCGATTTTCCAGTGATAATGTCCAAAATCTGCTGCGTAATGCCGCTCATGGGTTCATCTTGTATGCTTTCGGCATATTCGAGCAGCTGCGGCCTGAGATCGGGACACTGTTGCAGGGCATCGGCTAGCTGAGGCGGTGGCAGTTGCAACATGACGGATAGCGATTGTGGCTTGAGTCTTTGTACCGTCTTCAAAAATCCCTCCCATATGACCTTCTGGCGCCAAACCTGCTTCAGTATCAGACGCTGAAGTAGATTCAACACGAAATTGGAGAGGCGGGGACACAGTGTCAAGCTCTGGATGGTGGTGCGCATCATCAACGTGGGTATGGGCATTATTTCAACGAGCTGCTGCAACACTGCCATCAGCACATCCTGAGTGTAAACCTCACGCTCCGCCAGGCACATCGAGGTGGCCTTCACGATGGCCTTCAGATCACAAACATTTGTATCGATGGTGTGCAGCGCCACCATCAAATCCGTTGGCGAAAGTGCAATCTGCTGATGGGCAAACTCAGCCCCGATGCCGAGCAGGCGATTGAACACCTCCTTGACCACGGCCTGATTGAGTTTCAATAGCTTTGGCAGTATGGCAATGAGCTCAGCGCGCGACAATCCGCTCAGCACAGGTATCAGAACGCGCACGTCCTTGACCTTGTTCTGGTAGAGCTCTCGCACACGATGCAGCAGCTCTGGATGTGGGGCAGGCGTACGCTCGGTAAGTATATAAATGATGCGTATCACTAGTGTTTCCAGGCCCTTGGGACAGTCCTCCAATAGCTTGAGCAATATGTCCGACTCCACGCCCAACTTCTTAATAGGTGCATCCAAACTGCGCAAAATTGTGCGTTTCTGCTCGGCCGAGCTCTCCAGAAAAACTGCACAGACCTTTTCCAGATAAACTGCAATAATCGGAAGTGATGATATTAGAGCTGGATTCGATCTTTGATTTTATATTTAATCGATTATACGTCCAAAAATCGAGTTAATCGATTCATTGAAATAAATTAAATTTGTTTAGAAAAAACAACCAAGGACGAAACAGATCCGTAAGGTAGAAAATTACAGTCGGACGTAGCCGACAGTAACAAAATAACATTACGCGAAAAAAACGATTATCAAAAAAATTATCGATTTAATCGCGGACAAAAAGAATCGATGAAAACGAATCGGAATCGCAACAAATCGAATTGCATTAAAGAAATTACCTTCCGGCTTGTAGGGCAGCAATGCTAGGGCCAAAATCAAGCACACCTTGGCGGTGTCTTCCTTCCAAGCTGCCTCCGGCGTGGGCCTGCCATAATCCTGTGAAAATATGGTGTTCGGTGGGGCTTCAGCCCTGACAAACTCCAACCATTCCAAGGCGAACTCATCAATGCGCGCCGGCACAATCTTATGGACATGATAGATCGTCACCAGATGGTTTAAGGCGCGCTCTCGAAGATCGGCACGCTCGTGCACTGCGAAATTGAGCAGAATGCGCACGAAACGCGTTTTGCGTGGAGGCCGCAGCACCACCAGATCCTTAACCAACTCCAGGCCGTGAGGCATGAACTCATCCACCAGACACAGCTGCACCAGCTGCACAATTGCCTCCTCCGTCAGAATAGGCGCTTCTAGGTAAATGCGACGCAGCAAAATGATTCTGTCCTTGTATTCACAACGCTGCTCGATGCCACGTATGAGCTGGTTTAGGAGCTCGTTGTAGGCATGGTCGGGACGATTCTCCGACTTGACGTAGGTGTGCCGGGTGAAACCCTGCAGCAGTGAGTACTCCTCGAAGAGCCAGGAGAAGGCGAGATCGATGCGCTGCTTTATATCATCGACTATAAAGTCCAGAATTCCAGAGCGCACATTGTCCGGAAAGGTGGCTGCAATCACAGTGACCAGCTTTCTGCGCTTGGCGGCCACACCACCCATGATGCACTGCCTTTCGGAATTCAGAATCCGCACAACGGCGTCCAGCAGAAACTTCTCTTTGACATTGCGTGGCAGTGGCTTGGTGATCTCCTGCAGCTTCAGCGTCTTGGCGCGCTCCTTCATGCGCTCGATGACCGTCTGTTCGCCCTTCGAGCGCTCCATGGTCTCGCGCAGCTTCTTGGTGGCCTCCTCCTTGCGTTGCAGCTCCTGATCGGTAAGCCGGTCAGGCATGCCATCATCCACATCCATGGGCATATCTGGGGCTGTGTTATCAGGCTGTTGCGAATGGATCTTTGGCTTCATGGGCGGATCTTTGCTGAAGGCGGCTGCTCCAGGTCCGAGACGCAACTCCGTCAATTGTTGTCCAAAATGACGAGCAATATGGCTCAAATGTTGCGGCACGGACGGCTGCTTATTGGGCGTATATTCGGTTAAGAACTTTTCCGACGGCGCCTCTGGCAATCCGGGCAAGAACTCCACCACCAAATTAACCACCGTCTCAATCGAGCGCAAGTGCTCGGTTAGGAACTTCTCGTTGACCCTGGAGCTCTTTTGCTTTTGCCGCTCTAACTCCTCCTCGTCCACCTCCATTTCGCGTGGCTGTGACGATTCTGTTGGCTGCTGCTCCATCAGACGCGCCTTTTTGGCCAGACTTTGAGCAGCATTCTCCAGTATGCGCTTCTGTCGACGCGCCATTTCCTGCTTGTCCATCTTCGGCAGCAGCTTCTGTATCTCATTTGTGCTGGCGCCCAGATCCATCAATATGTTGCGTATCGTGCCAGCGAACTCAAAGGAGCCGCGCAACTTCAGCAGCGCCTGCAGCTGCATGCGCAAGCTCTTCCGCACCGAGCTCACCTGGGAGTCCGTCAATGTGGGCGGCAGATTGTTATTCAGCTGGCGGAACGCCTCCACAACCGGCGCCATAAATGTGGGACGCATTTTGGCCACCGTGCACAGGCTGCTGGTGCAGGCGATCAGATTCACCGACGAGATGTGCGTGGTGCCATGGAACTGCAGCATTATGTCAAAGATATTGTTGCCCTCATCCTGCAATTTCTGTCGTCGGATTAGCTTGCCATGTTCCGGCACATCCGTCAAGGAGAAATCGCCCTCACGCTTCATGCTGTCCTCTTCGGCATAGCTTTGCAGTATTATAATCCCCTCCAGGAATTTAATCGCATTCGTTCGTATGCCGTCGTTCTCGTTGTCAATCATATCCAGAATTTGAGCCTTTATCAAGCTCAGCACATTCCACGCCTGTTCCGCGCTGTCCGTCTCATCCGTCAAGCCGCACAAATACTGCAGTCCGTTCTTATAGATGCTGCCACACGCCTGAATCACTCGCTTTATAACCTGAGCCGATCCATCGCGCAACAGCATTGAGATAACGTTTATCACGTAGGGCAGCAGCTCCACCTTTACCTTGCTGCAAAACAAATAAATATGGGATGTATTTTAGTGATAATTCTGAAAAGGAGGATAGCAGTTTAGGATATTTAACTAATGAACGTGCTTTAGGCTCAGCAGAACTTTCAGGTCGCAGTACACTAGTTCCCCATAATAATAATAATAATATAGTTATAATTCAGATTATATATAATAGCCGAAGTTAGGTGCGATTTTTTGCGATTTGCGGAGATATGGGAGGAATCCAAACTATAAAACAAACTTGTATTGCTTACTGAATAGGCAAACCTAAATCCCGAATATGGTGTCTCTAGCACTTATAGTTCCTGAGATCTAGGTGTTTATACAGACGGACAGACAGACGGACGGAAGGACATGGTTAAATCGACTTAGCTCTTCCTGATCAAGAATATATATACATCTTCTATATGCACTAACTTAATAGACCCTTTTTACTTTTTTAAAGGGGTCTATATACCAACGTCGTTTGGATGAAATGAGCGTATTTTCTGGGTCATACGCTCTTCGAAAAGCCGAATGACCGTCATTCGAAATGACTCAAAATAAGCGAACACTTGCCGCTTGTGGAAGTCGGCTATAGCTTACCCTATCTGCTCGACGAAGGAGACGACCTGCTTACGCACTTCCTGATTGGGGTCGTGGGACAGCGATAATACCGGCTCCAAGAACTCCTCGGCCAGCTCCGCACAGGAGCCCAGCACAGTCTCCTGAACTTTGACCAGTAACTCGCATTTCATTGCCGGATTGGCTGTGCCGAATTCATTGCACCATTGGACGACCTAAGGGGAAAACACACAAATCATATATCAAGTTGAATGCGGCATCCAAACTTTACCCACCTTGGCACGCGCAGTGGCAGTTTTTTCATCTGTAAACAGATTTGCAGTTTCCGAAACGAACTGCCCGCGTCCAATTATGCTGTCCATTTTAAAACTGATTTTATTCAATATAAACAACACATGAAAATTCCAAAAGCCGCGAGTGCTGGATGGCAAAGAATGCGAATTTTTCGATAAGTTCTAGAGAAGTGCGATATTAGTCCAATAATCGAAATGTAAAACTCTGTAAAGGTTGCGCTTATTTAAATTCAATATTTTATTTTATTAGATTTTACAATTACTACTAATAATTAATAATAAAGCAGTTGAAAACAAACTAAATTGTTGACAATAAATTAAGTGCAGTCAACAGAAGTGACGTCACAACATACAATCTTATCGATTACTTTTTGAGTGCACAAACATCGCACACCTTGTTTAGCGATATATCGGTTAATAATTATCGATAGCATCGATGCATCGATTTACTCACATTTTTTGGGTGTTTTAAAAGCGTGAAAAAACGCCTAAACAAGCCAAAACGGCTGCATATCGACATCAATAATCGTAGTGATTAATTCAACGCAGCCGCTGCACTAAAAGGCGTTAACAATCGTGGCCGAAAACGACTGCAAAAAGGCTTGGCAATATAGGCTGTGTTGTTGAACAACGGCCGCAGAGGAAGAGCTGAAGAGAGAGGGTGGTAGCGGAGAGTGTGCTGCGTATCTGTGTGCGTGTGTATGTGTGCCTGTGTGTTTTCGTATATGTGCCTGTGTGTGTGCGTGTGTGGGCAGAAGTTGCGGCTGTGAGCGGCGACGGCGACAGCGGCAGCGACGGCGGCAGCGACAGCGACAGCGACGGCAGCAGCGAAGCAGTTTAAGCAGCGCAAACATAGATCAACGATTTCTAGCGCCTTTTAGATAAAAAAAAGGTATGATAAATTCAAGCTAAAACAAAACAAACAAAAATTACTTAAATTAAATTAAATAAAAAATTAAAAATCGTCGCAGCAACAGCCTCAGCGGCTCTTGTGGGGAACCTACGACGACCGCGCCCTAATGTCAAACAGCCAAGCGAATGCCGGCAGCAGCGGTAGCGTCGTGGATGAGGCGAATCCCAATCCGAATCTTAATCCAAATCCAAATGCAACGGGCGTCAACATGACGTCCGCATCCAGCATTCATGTGCCCCCAGCCTCCGCAGCAGCGCAGTCGACGTGCTCGGTGGCAGCGTCCACAACGACGGCGGCGGTGGCAGCGGGGGCGGCAGCTGCCTCCGTGGAGGGCGGAGGCGTGGCCAGCTTGGCTGTGGACTCCTCGCCGCGGGAATCCGGCGATGATTCGGAGGACGAGAGCGAAATACTGGAGGAGTCGCCGTGCGGGCGCTGGCTGAAGCGGAGGGAGGAGGTGGATCAGCGGGATGTGCCCGGCATTGATTGTGTGCATCTGGCGATGGACACGGAGGAGGGCGTGGAGGTCGTTTGGAACGAGGTGCAATACGCGCAGCTGCAGGAGCTGAAAACGCAGGAGGACAAGATGCGTCAGGTGTTTGACAATCTGCTGCAGCTGGATCATCAGAATATTGTTAAATTCCATCGCTACTGGACGGACACACAGCAGGCGGAACGACCGCGTGTCATCTTCATCACGGAGTACATGTCATCCGGGTCGCTGAAACAGTTCCTCAAGCGCACCAAGCGCAACGCCAAGCGATTGCCACTGGAATCCTGGCGCCGCTGGTGCACACAAATCCTGTCCGCGCTCAGCTATTTGCATTCCTGCTCGCCGCCCATCATTCATGGCAATCTAACCTGTGATAGCATCTTCATACAGCACAATGGCCTGGTCAAGATTGGCTCCGTTGTCCCCGATGCCGTGCACTACAGCGTGCGGCGACAGCTGCCGGAACGTGCACAGGATCAGGAGCGCTATTTCCATGCCCCAGAGTACGGTGCTGCGGATCAGCTGACCGCCGCCGTCGACATCTATGCCTTCGGCATGTGCGCCCTGGAAATGGCCGCCCTCGAGATCCAGCCCCAGTCCAGCAACAGCGAATCGACTGCCATCAACGAGGAGACAATACTGCGCACAATCAACAGCCTGGACAACGATCTGCAGCGGGACCTCATCCTAAAGTGTCTCAATCCGCAGCCGTTGGACCGGCCCAGTGCCAGCGATTTGCTCTTTCATCCACTGCTCTTTGAGGTGAGCCCGCGAATTCTAAATGACTAGGGTATAATAGGACAAATTATATATGATCTTGATCAGTATTGCGATATAACTCTACTATCTGTCTGTCCGTCTGAACCGATGGATCGTCCATTCTAGATTCGTGTTTCCATTAAATGGGTAATACCAGAGTATAATAGCTTAGCAAACTTAGGACAAATTATATATGATCTTGATCAGTATTACGATATAAATTTACTATCATCTATCTAGTAGTAGTATCAGTCGGTCCGATGGATGGCGAAATCGAGGTTCGAATTCCCATAGAAATGGTAAAACTAGGGTATAATAGATTGTGTACTAAATATCTCAAAAGGTACATATTCTTGATCAGTATAACGACATATCTCTATCTGTAAGTCCGTCTGAACAGATGGATTGGCAATTCTAATTTCGTTCCCATTAAATGGGTAATACCAGGGTATAATAGCTTACCAAATGCCAGACAAAGTATATATGATCTTGATCAGTATAACGATATAACTCTATCTGTAAGTTCAAGCTAGAGAAGCTAAATTCAGAATGTAGATAGGATATATACCATAAGCAGATAATATATATATCACATCTTGACTGCATCCGACTGATCGGCTACGTTCCTACCCCTTATTATACTTTATTTGAAGCAGCAATCGTACTGTCACTTTAGTCAGTTCTTGACGAATCCCTCTTAATTTGATTGAACAAATGAATCAATTCTATTCATTAATACATTCACAGGTGCACTCACTGAAACTGCTCGCCGCCCACTGTCTGGTCTTCTCGCCCGCCAACCGTACGATGTTCTCGGAGACTGCTTTCGACGGGCTGATGCAGCGCTACAATCATCCGGATGTGATAATGGCGCAGCTCCGAATGTCGGGCAGTAATGAGAAGCATTATCGCCTGTCGGATGTGCCGGGTGCTGACAAGCTGGAGAAGTTCGTGGAGGATGTCAAGTACGGGGTGTATCCGCTGGTCACCTACAGTGGCAAGAAACCGCCGCATTTTCGCTCCCGAGCTGCGTCGCCGGAGCGAGCGGATTCGGTGAAATCGGCAACGCCGGAGCCCGTGGACACGGAGTCGCGTCGCATTGTGAACATGATGTGCAGCGTGAAGAAGCTGAAGGAGGATGGCAACGATATACTGATGACGATACTGTTGCGCATGGACGACAAGATGAATCGGCAGCTGACGTGCCAGGTGAACGAGGACGATACGGCATCGGATCTGACCAGCGAACTGGTGCGTCTGGGATTCGTGCATCTGGACGATCAGGACAAGATACAGCTGCTGCTCGAGGAGACGTTGCGCGCCGGCGTCCTAAACGATGCAGCTGGCTCTGAAAGCACAGGAGCCGGCGTGACAACAACAGCAACGATGGCTGCCCTCGAACAGCTCGAAAGGAATTGGTCCATTTCCGATGCGGACAAAACGATGACGAGCAGCATCTCCGTCAACACATCGCCCAGTGGCGCCGCAGCGGCTGTGATGTATGTGCCACAGGAGCCGCATGCCACAACAGACGGAACGAATCTGCATAATAGCCACAGCAATTGAGGGAATCTAGCATATATATATATATACATATAGAAGACGATGAAAGTATTCGGGCTAAGCTGATGTTTTTATTAATGGAAACGAAAGAAACAACAAATTACACACTACGATTTTATTGATACTACTATTATTTTTGTTATTTTTATATATATACCCCTGCAATGCTATGCATGCAAATGTATGTATTTGAAATAATATCTATGTACGCATATGAATATCCAAACGAGATGTTGTATAAGGCTTCCAGGCTATAGATTTCCAAAGGGTTTATCCTACCCACACACTCACAATAAACACCAAACACCACACACCAACACATACATATGCAGCTGCTATATATATATAGCTCCTAGAAAATCGTCTGAAAAGAGTCCGAAAACCCTCATATTGCTTGCTGGGTAGCTCGAGAATCCAGAGACGAGCTTAAGGAAATTGAAGCATTCGCTTAGCACGACATTCGAAAATACCGAATACAATTCGGCACTTTCGAATCCAAAGCTAGAAAATTTTAATCTTAACCAGCCACAAGCAAAGTAAAAACACATTTCTGGCAGCTGTGCCATACACCAACACAATACTATTCCCAAAACGAAAGATTTCTCGATATATTGCAAAAAAAATAGCATTTAGTCCGAAAGCTAAATCAAATATTACAGCGAAAGCTCAATGAAGCCAACCAACCAACTAGATCTGATCCAGCATTAGCTATATATTTTAAATTTCCATAAAATATTGTTTAAATTGTTTTGACATTTGCAAATTATATGGACAACATGTTCGAACATTATAATTATCTGAATAAAACAAACGATTGTTAAAATGATGTACATTTTTCTTACCAACCGAACGGAGCTTTCGCTGTACATCATTTCTGAATAATGCATAGAAAATATTTTTGAAAACCAAAACCAGAACAATTTCCCCAAAGGCAGCGATCGTATTTCAATGTATTACAAATATAAGAATACACGAAAGGGGCCTCGAGAGAACAGATCGTTGTAGATCGATCAGCCACAACTACAAAAATTAGCGAGACATAGCGACACTATTAATAAAACTAAAAACTAATAAATAAAGCAGGCAAAACAACTGAATTATTGTTGAATTATTACTTTAATTTCAACTTGCATTTGCAGTAAACAGTGGAAATAATACTTTTTGTGGCCTAAACCCATGAAAAATGGGTAAAACAGGGTTAATAACTTTGTACGAATGTCAC
The DNA here is from genome assembly GCA_035045125.1 of Hypselothyrea guttata. Classification (NCBI taxonomy): domain Eukaryota; kingdom Metazoa; phylum Arthropoda; class Insecta; order Diptera; family Drosophilidae; genus Hypselothyrea; species Hypselothyrea guttata. Next base: position 129,099 of record JAWNNJ010001399.1, read on the forward strand.
AGGCAAAAAGAGGCGTGGCAGAACCTATTAAATATTTTTGTCTAGGGCGACGAGCCAAGTAGATGTAGCCATGTCTGTCCAGCGAGAGTTCGGCCAGCGAGACCCCATTAAATATTTTTGTACAGGGCGACAAGCCGAGTCAAAAATATATATGTCTGTCTGTCCGACCCGTCCAACGAGAGTTCGGCCAGGAAGAGCTCGGCCAACGAGAGTTTACCATAAAAGATTTTAATAACAAGCGTAATAATTAGAAATTTACACTCTCCATTATTATATTAAACTATACTGAAAAGCGTATTGAAATCGGTTAATAAACACAGAAGCTATTAAAGAAACAACATTGCTGACTTTGCGTCGCTCGCCCTCTGGCAGCGAAGAAATTTTAATTTATATTTGAAATATAGGGTACAGGGTATGCTGCAGTCGGGCGCACCCGACTGATCTGCTGCGCCTATAATAACTTCTTAGTTATTTTAGGCACACGGCGATGCCAACAGATCTGTTTCTGATTTGTTATTCTTCTCGGGAGTGTCAAGTTTAATGCGTTTGCATTGACGCGCTTCTTCCGGCTCTTCGTCTGAAAATGCGTCTGCTTCCGCTTCCGCTTTTGCCGTGGAGGCGTCCAAAATATCTTTCGGTTTATCGGCGGCTTTCCGTATGCCCATTTGCTTATCGTAGATGTCGAGCAGCTTGTTGCCCTCGTACAGAACGAAGGGCAGCGAGGCACGCTGATAATAATCGCCCAACAGTTCCAGATTGCTGATGACCGTGTCGAGCATGTGCGACTTCTCACACCAAATGCCCGGCGCATCGTTCCTGATGGGATTGATGTGCACGTGCAGATGATAGAACGAGGGCTGATAATGGAAGTACATGCGCAGCTGGTTGGGATTAACCCCATAACGTTCCAATATAGCCCGCTTGGCGGATGTCCTCAGATTACGCAGCAGGGGCAGATGGCTGGCATTAAGATCTCGCAACGATTTGATGTTACGCTGTCGCGCGATGCCCAATAAATAGAGATTTTCCACATTTTTTCCGTCCCACTTTAGATCAGGCAGCAGTATAAACCCAGAATCAGAATCGCTATCCTCGAAGACGATGCGCTCCGCCTCCTGCTTGTGCTCGAGTATGTTGTACACCCAATCCAGCGAGAATTGACTGGAGCTAATGTAGGGCAGCGTTACGGCCTCGTAGAGATCGGGGGTTTCGTTTATCAGATACTTCTGGCATATGGAATACTTCTCAATGTGCTTGTCCGTCGCGGGATAGATCACAGTGCTCTTTACGGCTAAAAGCAAATTTATATTAAAATTTAGAAGATACATATAATAACATTATCTTACCACACAGCTCCTGATGGGGAATGCATTGAAAACTGCCGTAAATATTGTTCACAAAATCCGTGCGAACTTTCAGATCGGTGTTAAAGTAACTTGGCTTGGGCTCTGATTCCGAAGTTTTCCCTGCATCCGGTGTTTCGGTGGCCACATCGCTTTCCCGGTAAGCTGAACAGAACAACGATTGAATATACTTTAAAATATGAACGGGGCAGATCAGTAAATGTATTTATTCACCATTTTTCTCAAAAACAACAATTGCAGCGTCAGTTTCGGACAAATCGGGAAAGGAGCCAAGCAGCGTAATGCTCTTGCACTTGCTGTTGTTGTTGAGTATGCGTTTGAGCCGGAATTTGGATAAATCGTAAGACGGAGACTTAATCTCGTTGCTTACGTTGAGTTTTGGGCTAGTTTCCACTTGTTCAGTCATATTTTTAATGTTTTTTTTTATGCAGTTTGTTGTTTTTTGCGGCAATTGATTGATAGTGTTGCAAAACGTCTGCTCAGCATGACGACATGGTTGCCACGCATTCGGCCAGATGGCGCTATCGATATTTTTCTTGGCATCGATGTTTTCGATTTACTATCGATGTTGGTTTTAAATTATAAAATTTGCTTATTTTGTAGTAATATATAATAATTATGATAATCACTACAGCATAAAATAAAATACCATTCTTAATAAATTAAACCTAAGACGAATTTGAAAAATTGCACTCAATGTTATATTTTCATTTTATTGTGTGTATAAGCGATATTACAATAATTGTTCATGAGTTTTAGAATATATATCTATATAATGGGAACTATATCGCAACACCAAGTGCATGCCAACATGTTCACAACGTTTTTAACCAGTTTTTGTTTAGTTTTTTAGCTTAAACCCTAGCATACATACACTTTGCACTTATAAGTTAAAAAATATTACTGATTTTTGTAAATATGTATGCGTCTCTAATAATTCATTAAAATGTTTGATATTTTGCAATTTGCTTGTAACGATCTATACAACAACGCCCTTTGAGGGCCGTGCACCCAAAATATCGGAAAGCTTCTGCTGATAGGAAACCAATAAATTGGCATCGGTAATGCCACAGGCCTTGCAGGATAATTGCAGGGCATTCAATAATTGCATCTCGGAGAATTCCGTTCCGCGTTCCAGCAGAGCATTCAGTATTTCCTGCAATAAAAAGATTTTCATTAGGATTTTAGATAAATTCAAGCCCGACTGTCTTAAACCCTGTACCACAGCTCGCGCTCGCCCGAAAAATATACTTTGTGGGGTCTGCCACGCCTACTTCTGCCTGTTACATACATTCTCCCAAAGTTATTAACCATGTTTTTCCACTCTTCAAGGGGTACAGGGTATAGTAAGTAAGTACGGAGCTACAGTTGGAAGTAACCGTCTGTAGTAGACGCTGTACTTTGCGTTTTTTCCGACCTTAATAGAATTCACAGAATTGATGGCGAAGGCCATAGACTACGTACATGCCAAATATCGTATCTTTACCATTAAAACTATAGCTTTAAAACCGAAAACTGTTGCTAAATTGTAGCACAGGGTCTAAAAATAAAAATAAATGTGGCTTACATCGGGCTCCATGCAGAGCAGTTCATAAAAGTGTTTCGCCTGATCCAGTGCCACTTCTCTGGAGGCTGTAATGTTGCTCAGCGTTTGCTGCAGCGCAATGGAGTTGCGGCACATGCGTTGCACCGTAATCTGATCAATGTGCTCCAGGTAGTTGGACGCCTGGATGAGAATGCGAGCGGCTAAATGTGCCAATCCTTCAAAGATGTACTGCGAAATTAACGAATAATTAATAAACAACCAATAATATTGTATATATTGTGGCTTACGCGTGTCTTGCGAGGATGCAGCGTGGAGCTGAAGGCCTCATCCATTTCCGAGAGACGTTTGTTCAGCACCGATACCTGCCGATCCGGCTCTAGAATATCATCCTTGGAGCCCACATAGCTGTTGGTTCGCACGCTCGACTTGGAGCGCAGATAATGGAAGCATTGCACGCGCACCTCCAGGTGCAGGACAAGCAGACAGGTGTTGGCCAGCTCATCGAACTCCAGGGCCAGATTGGTCATCACCTTGATGGTGCCATCCTTGATGGCCACATTGGCAGTTGCGGCGCATTCCACGCCCGTTGCGGTCAAACCGTTGACCAAGGGCCGTCTCAACTCGTTGGCAAACTCGGAAACGCGTACGGAGAACCATTCCATGCTCTCCTGCAGTATGGCCAGCTCCTTGAGCACGCTGATATCGGCCAGAATCTCCTGCTGCGTTATGCCGCCCTCGCCCAAGTTGCTGGTCAGCATTTCGGCTTCGCGTATATTCCGTTGCTGCACCTGCAACGGGCTTTCTTCCTCCGACTGCTCAAAGCTGCCGCGATGCAACTTGCGCGTGTGCCTCGCACGCTGGCTTGACGTCTTCAGATCCGTCCAATTGGGCAGCGATCTGAAGGTAGAAATAATCTAAAGTATATCGCATTTTTAACAAGCATAATACATACTTTAAAAACCGACTAATGTCCTCATCTTTCAGCCAGGCCACGCTGTAGATGCGCTTGTCCTCCGAGTCCGGCTGCACAATGCCCCGGTAGGCAGTCTGGCATATTTCCCGGTATGCCTTGAGCAGAGCACAGACCATTTTCAGCAGCTCCTCGGAGTAGCAGGGCAAATCTTCGATGAGGTTTTTCGTCTCCACCAAGCGACGCTCCACCATGACCGTGGACTGCAGCAGCGGCCGGTGCAAGTTCAGCGATTTCATCTCCTCGGGCGTTACAATCGCTCGCCAGGCATCCTGGTTCTTGGACAGCGACTCGATGGTCAGCTGCAGGTTGCGATTGTGTCCCTTGGACAGGAATGTGTCCTTTATATAGTTGTCCACGAAATCATGCAGGCTGCATGGCTGCCTGAAAAACGACGAAGATATTTAAGCAGCTATAAATATTGTAATTGTTTAGCTGCTTACCCCGACTTGCACTTCATAAAACCCTCGATTTCCTGTATGTAGCCCATCAGGGGCAGATAAACCTTCGTGATCACACTCTGATCGGGCGTGCATATCAACAGCTTCTCCCGCTGTTTCTTCTCGTGAGGCAGCATGCCGGTCAGGGAACCCTTGCCACTTCCCAGATTCCCAACCAAATTGTCGTCCACGGAGGCATCCGAGGCGTTCCTTCTGTGCTCCCTGAGGGGTTCATGCGTGCCACTGCCGCCCCTGCTGGAACTGTTGGCTATATGCGAGGACTTGTCGAACTTGAACATGGATCTCTTCGTGCTGAAAGCATAAGGAATAAATTAAATTATGCGTAAATAATAAAAGAGATAAATATATAAAACACAAGGGGCGGAGCAGATCAATCGTGAAAGCGTTCGACTGTAGAATACCCTGTACCCTACATTTGAAATATAATTTAATACAAATAATATAGTCGCTTCGCTCGGACGCCAACTCCTCGGGGGGTTAATTAAGGTGAAACTCTCACGGGCCCAACTCTCACTGGTCCAACTATCGTTGGTCGAACTCTCGTAGGACGAACTTTATTAACCGAACTAGCGCTGGCGGAACTCTCGCTGGTCTAACTCTCTTTGGCCCAACTCTCACTGTCCCAACTCGAATTATCGTTGGCCGAACTCTCGATTAAAGAGCTCCCGCCGGTCGGACACTCATTGAACGAACGCTCTTACTGGTCGAATTCTCGTTGGCCGAACGCTCGTTAACCGAACTCTCTTTGGCCAAACTCTCATTGGCCCAACTTTCACTGGTTGAACTATCGTTGGCTGAACTCTCGTAGGCCGAACTTTTATAGGCCGAACTCACGCTAGCCAAACTCTGGTGGGACGAATTCTCGTTGGCCGAACTCTATATAAATGAGCTCTCGCTGGCCGACCTCTCATTGAACGAACTGTCGTTGAACGAACGCTCGTTGGACAAACTCTCGTTGGCCGAACTTTCTCTGACCCAACTCTCACTCGCCGAACTCTTACTGGTCGAATTCTCGCTGACCGAACTCTCGCTGGCCGAACTCTCGCTGGTTTTTGGAGTTGGGAAACTGTGTTTTTGTGATCAGTTCTTACCTGGGAACCTTGCGCCTCAGAAAATAGGAGTTTATATTACTGGTGGGCTCCGCGAAGCCAGTTTGCGCTGCTTCATCCGCTGCGGCATTCTGAATGTCCAGATAGTCGGTGAGCAGTAGCTGCAACTGCAAAAGCAATACGGATAAGGATTATTATATTATATATATATTATTAGTATGCGCACTTACCACCGACTGCGCCTGAGCCCAAAAGTCGGTTAAATCGTAGGGCTGGGGACCCACAACGGCATACTTTTGACCTACGGCCAGGTAGTTCTTCAGCAGCAGCGCATGCGTTTTGGCAATGGCTTTGAACTGCTTGAAGATGATCTCCAGCAGCGTGAGCAACGGGTTGCTGGATTGGTCCCCTAGGCCGGAGGTTGTGGGGATGGATCCGCTGGTGTTCAACTGCTGCGTTGTCTTGCGCACCACATTGAGGAGCTCCGTCTGGATCTGGACACGCAGCGTCTCCAGCGAGTCGGGCACCTTGTGCAGCATGCCAAAGCACTCCACAATGATGGCTATAAAGTAGTTCATGCTCAGCTCGGGATCAATCAGATCTGCATCTTCGATGATCTCCGCTTTCTCCAGATCGAATCCCTGCGACATCTCGCTCAACGCCTTGCGCACGCGCGCATTGGCCTCAATGCGATCCGTGGAACGTCGCGCGTTGATGCCACGCGTGAAACTCGAGTTCAAGCGGCTGGAATTGCTGCGCAGAAACGCCTCGTTGGCGGAATTCCTGTAGACCTGCGTGACCAGCTCCTCGTGCAGACGCTGATAAAGCTGCTGCCGGCGTGACTGCAAATCGGCACGCAGATCGGCTAAGCCCTCAACGCCCAGCAGCGGTCCATTGAGCGTGGTCAGGGCGTCCGTCAGCGCTTTGCTGGCATGCAGATACTGACGCTTGGCCGTATAGCTGACCACGCGTTGCGGCACCTTGCGCAGCTCCTGGCTGCAAGAGAGATTTGTTTAGCTGGCAATGCGATGGGGAATGCCTAGGGCTACTCACATTTGCTCCAGCATCTCCAGCACGTACTTGTGCTGCACTGCATCCGTCCACATCTTCTTGAGCTCGTCGCGTCGGCACTGCAGCAGGCGCTTGCAGGCGCCCAGATTCTCCTTCACCGCATGGATGCGCTCCCGACTGGCGGTCACCTCCGTGGACACCTGGCTGAACAGTGGCAGCACCTGGGTCAGCTGCTGATCATGCCGAGAGACCAACTCGTTCAGCCGCAGATCAGAGCGCTTGAATTCCTGCTCGATTTTCTGCTTCTCCTTCTGGCGCTCCTCCGTCGTCTCGCTGAAGCCCAGCGACTTGATGACGTTGACCAGAAAGCCGCAGCCCGCCGACTACGAAAAGTCAACAGAAATCTCTTTGTTTTTATCAGGCATTTTAAGGGCGTGCTACAACAATCAGGCGAGCCCGACTGTCTTATACCCTGTACCACAGGTCACGCTCGCTTATATATTTTACAGTTGAATTTAGCATAGCCTACTTCATTGTGGGCGGAAGGGGCGTGGCATCCAACATTTGAAATAAAATCGATCTGCGTGTGGTATACACCTTTCAAAAATGACCAAAACGACTGCTGAAGTCCTTATAGTTTAAGAAATCTCATCGTTCAAACAGACGGACAGACGGACGGACAGACAGAAAGGGCTGTATCGGCTCAGCTAGTAATGCTGATGAAGAACATATATACTTTGTAGGGTCTACCACGCCTTCTTCTGCCTGTTACACACCTACTGACAAAGGTAGTAACCCTGTTTTTCATATTTTTAATGCGTACAGGGTATAAAAACACAATCACAGCAACAACAACAAAAGGAGGCGGTGTCGTCATCAGCCCATGGCCAAATGTTGCACAAAGCATACATTCAAACCAATTTCTGCAGGCGTTTTGCAGTTATAAATAACACTCAAAATTACAATTTCTAGGCGTATTAAATATTATTTTTAGGATTTCTACCTCATCCTTTCCATATTTGATGCCTCGCGGTGGCTTTGTTGGCGGCGGCGGCTCCATGCGGCTGCGTTTCAAGTCCGGACACGTTTTCACTGCAAGCGTTTGTATTTAAGTTATTTTTATTTTACAATAACATTTTGTGATTTAATTTCGTTAATTCATTTTTTATTTGTTGCTAAATGAGTTGCGTTAATCACTGATCTGGCAACCCGGTTGAGCCGTGTGGCCAGCGTGTGCAAAAACGACCGGGGTGGCAACCATGGCTGTCGCACATGTCTGAACTCATATGCCGGCTGCAAGACGAACATGCATGAGCTTGCGTTGGCAGCGCGCTGAACAAGTGCACCGCGGCCGAACATACGTTGAGAAGTTCGAACTTAGCCAGGTTTCAAACCTCGAACTTCTGTTTCAAGCAATTGACAAATAATAGCGCGCATTTAAATTTCGTTTTAAATATTATTTATAGTAAAAAATTCGCAATTTAAGTATTATAAATTTAATGAAAATTATTAAGTGCAAGACGAACATGCAAGAGCTAGCGTTCGCACCGCGCTAGGTATGTGCACGGCGACCGTACATATGGTGAGAAGTTTGAACTTAGCCGGGTTTCAAACCTCGAACCTCTGCAAAATAATTGCGCGCTAGTTTAAATTTCGTTTAAAATATTATTTATAGCATTATACATTTAATAAAAGCAGCAAATTATTAAGCAACACCAGATTAATTTCCCCAATAACACAATTGTTTGAAGTTTTGAACTTTATTCTTAAACGGTTGCTACAGCTAATGTTGAGTGCTTGGATAATTTGATGAAAATCGTGTTCACACTAAAAAGCCAATATTGTATCTGTATATTATGCTAAAAACAGCTTATTAAGCTTAGCTACTACCAATAATTCATTGCTTTGTTAATATGATTAAACACAGTGTGTATTTTGTGTGCTCGTTGGTTGTTTTCTTCATGTTTTGTTTAACGATTGTTTATATTTTAAATAAGCAGCTTAATGCTGTGGTGCTTTTTGAACCTTACACTAAATATAGTATTTGTATATACGCATGTAATATTAATTTTATAATTTTCGTTATTTGTTTTAACACATTTGCCGAGTGTTTTCCAAAATACATATATGTAGAAAAAATTACTGAAAATTATAACCAATAAGTTGGGATTCACAAAAGTGTTTTAGTTGTAGCTTTTGTTAGTTTCGAATTTTATTTACTTAGGTACAGTGTACTAATCGGAGGTATTACAAAGATGATTGCTTGTACAAATATTATTTGAGTATGTCGCATTACAATAAATTGTCGAATATCTGGGAGTTGAGATATGATAAGTTTCTTTGGTTTTTTCAGGTGGGTAGTTGGAGTTACATAATAATACAATATACTAAATATTAACACATTCGCCATCGCATATTTTACTAGTTTTTCGTATTATTCGCTTCATTTCTCTAGTTACATATTAAAAACATTTGGTTAGTTCAAATTTGGCTTCAATTATTTATGTTGTTCCTCTGGCTGGAAAACAATACGATGAACGATTTATTTGGCCTTTGGTTTTCGCAACAAAAAAAGATATATTAGAGCTGGGTTCGATCATTAATTTTCAAAAATCGATCTTTTCGATTGCTTCACGTCTTAAAATTGCTTTAATCGATTGATCGAAATAAACCGGTATTTTCAATTTTCAGGTGGTCTAAGAGAAGAACTTAAAAATACGGTACTTTTTGCTACCGTTAATTTGAGACGCGTCACAAGAAATCCCAAAATCGATTGCCAAATAAAAAAAATCGATTAAATCGAATCGAAGCCCAGTTCTAAAACATATGTATAACGTATTCTGGTCATTATTATTATGTTATTAACGACTTGTTACTAAGTTTAAATATGCGTAAGATTTAAATTACTTTGTCCACTCAACGCTGCATTTGTTGGTTGTTAGATATGGTTTACTCCTTTTTGGGCGACTCACTGTTCATAATGCTCAAGCGACGTATGTTGGGCTTATCGTAATCCTCCATGGATATGCCCCGGGACAGGCGTCGCTCAAAGGAGCTGGAACTGGCAGTCGAATACGATCGTCCACGGTCCACGCCAGGCATTACGATCGAGGTGAGCAGACCTTGACCCTTGCAAAACAGCAGTATGGACTGTGCGACCTTCGAGGGCTGCAAATAAAACAAACATAGGTTTTATTCGTACTGCGGTTAGAATAAACCTAGAATAAACCTACAGCATCGGCCAGAACATCGCCAGCTCGCTCTATTTTGAGAATTGTGACGCGTTCCTTCTCCACATCGCGATGCAATTTCTCCACCATTGAAGCGTAGGGGCTAAGCATGCCCGTGATCAGTATAACATCGACTTTGCAACCTTTGAGCGTCAGATCCTTGCGGCTAAACATATTAACAGATATATTTATAAACAACAAATAATTATTTAAATAATTTTTAACTCACTTCATAAAGGCCTTTACGTAGAGGCCAACATTCTTGCTGTTCAGTGAGCGATGCAAACGTTTTTGATACTCGGCCACAATCTTGTCCTTATCCGGATTATCGCCAACAATTTGCTAAATGTGTGTGAAATTTGCATTTGTTGCGCGTTTTTTTGCGCAGTGTAGGTAAAATTTGAAAAATATTTGCATTAAGTGAAATTCAACTTGGTGGCAACGCTACAACATTTAAGCCGCTTGCTATGAAACTACAATCATGCAGCATGACAAAAGGCATGCAGAACAAAACTTAAATTTCAAATAAATAACGTAAATAATTTGGAACTTTTTGCACTTCGATATGCTTATGGGCCAATTGTCACTCAAGAGTCTACATACCGAGGGCTAAAAGAGAGAAATCAAACAAAAACATACATTAATGAATGATTACATGCCAAGAACCTAAGACTATAGAGAAACCGTAGCGAATTTGGAATATACGTAGAATTATAGTTAATCAAGGTCTATCGGCGTTTTGCTAATTGGAAAGAGAGCTAAGGACAGCTGAATGAAACTAATTTAATAAGCTTTAAAACTGGTTTACCTCCATAACCTGTGCACCGACGGTTATCGTATTAAAACATAAAATAGACCGAAAAAAGTAAACACAACACAATATTAAGTTTTTAATCAAATACGATATATACACACGCACACACACACACATAGATATATATATAGGCGTATATACGTACTGCTAACTGAAAGTGCAATTACTTACATGTCCAAATTTGTGATACATTAGAAAGCTCTCAGCGGAATGGGCAACCTCATCGCTCTTCCAGCTAATAAACTGTAAATACGCCCAATTAGGATAGATTTCAGGGAGTACGGACAACCCTCTCCCACACCCCCTCTCCCACTACGCACCTTGCTCTTGAAGGATTGCAAAACGCTGGCAGCGCTGCCGGTGGCATTGATCAGAATCAGGCCGAGAGCACGGCTCGGATGGGCCAGACCGAAACGGGCCAGAACATTGGCCCCGGCCCCCTCGCCCAGCCCAATCACGTACTTCACATGCAGATAGTCGAGCACGGTGACCAAATCCTCGCCGAGGGCCTGCAGCGATGGAAATGGGAAATTCTCGGGCAATGCATCGGCATTGTCCGCATGACCGGGCACATCGACGTGTATGAAACAGGAGCGCTCCTTTATCTCCGTCATGCAGGGGCTGCTCACAAATTCCTGAAATGAATTATCTGCCCAAATGGCCACGCATGTTTTATGTCGGATTAGCATAAGAAAAATTGATATAACTTTCCCGTCCTACGTACGGTTGCAGCCCAAATCATGTACGGTTATAAATACGGCACGTTTCTCCTGCTGCGACAAATCGCCCTGGAAGTAATCATGCGAATCACCATAGATTAAACATAAGTCGACGCTTATCTCTCTATATATATTTCGATGTCGACTCTTACCTGAACTATGACCGTCAGATCTCCGCATTTTTCCGTGCTAATGTTGTATTTCTGCAAGTGCCATTGACATTTTGTGAATTAAACACTAATTGGATTATACTCGGACAATTTTCAAAGCAAAAAGTAAATACCAACAAAAAGTAATATATATATATAGTATATGGAAGGAAAAGCTAAAAGGCAAAATCATTTTCACGTTGCCATTAAAACAAGCTGAAGCGTGAAAAATGACTGGGCATGAAATGACCAAAATAAAAACGAAATGCGTCTGGAATTTATGTAGGGAGCAAAACGTTGTTGTTTTCACTGTTGTTGTGGGTATTTTGGGGCTCTGCTAAATGGATAATGCTTAATGTCAAATGCCAAATGCATAAGTGCAAATTTCCATTGAAAAAAAACAAACTTTCAGTAATATAATAAACAGGCAATTTAACTTTGTTCAATGCAAATTGATAAATTATGTTGTTATAATTTTAAAGCTCAGTTTAATTAAAATGCCATCCAAATTCTGCTATTATTATTATCCCTGTGCTTATGAAATGGGAAAACAAGGTTAATAGTATAATAATAATAATAAATACATTCAGAAGAAGGAGTGGCAGACCCCATAAAGCAGGTGAGGGGCAGACCCCATAGAGAAGGCGTCTATATGAACGCTGAGATCTCAGAAACTGTAAGGGTTAGAGCAGCTAATTTCGGTATGTAGCTAGGCTTATACCGTACGCATATAAGGTTTATTTTAAATATTCTATACTACGCCTACTTTACGTCCAAATTGATGAAAACCACATAACAAGCGTAGTATTGAGCATAGAAGGTTGTTAATCAGAATATATACTCTCTACCATTATATATAACTATTCTAAAAAGCGCATTGAAATTGGCTAATAAACACAAAAGTTATTAATAAGACAATAATGCAGATTTTATCTCGTTTACACTCTGGCGATGACAGTGACGAATAGTCTATGCAAAATTGTAAGAAGTAGCATTGCTTTTGCTCTTTATACAATATTTCGAAAAATGCAGGGTATTCTATAGTCGGCTCTGCATTTCCTGGTTGTGTGTTTAAGCTGTATCACAACACCTTTAGTTTTCTTGTTCGTAATCCATGCCACCTGACACCACATTGTTCAGCTTTTGTCAAGGTAAACGATTCTCCCCCCAAAACAAGACACTTTTCAGCTTTTGTCTACGGACGAGCATCCTTTGCCACCACACAGATACACACACACACACACACACACACACACACAAGCACTTATTGAAATTGAGCGAAACTATAAAAGTGTTACATTTCTCGTTTCTCGTCAATATCATTGGGCCCAAGTTTAGACATGGGGTGGTATTGGGTTAACAATTTGCCTAAGCTCCTTAATGTAGTCTAAAGTGTTTCGGTGTAAGCAAGTAAATAGATAGATAAACAAATGAGTATTATGTAAATGCGGCAACCAACTTTTAATAGCATTTGGAGAATAAAAGTAGAAAGCGTAAAGACAAAAAAGAGCCAACTAGAGTGCCAGCTGCAGGTCATCTGTTTTCCAAAAGCCAATAGATATAAAAAACCAGAATGGGCGGAGCAGATCAGTCGGACGGGCCCGACTGTCTTATACCCTGTGCCCTATATTTTTTATAAAATTTTATAAAACTGTCTTACGCAGCGTAGCAGCAATGCTTTCTCTGCTACGTTTCCTATATGTGCCGCTTAATTGACCGCGCTGCTAGTGAGCGAGCGTGCAACGCCTGCAATATTGTTTCGCCTATAACTCCTGTGTTTATTGATCGATTTTAATGCGCTTCTCAGGAAAGTTTTATATAATAGAAGAGAGTATATATACCGAATAACAACGTTCTATGTTCAATATTACGCTTGTTATTCAGTTTTTATGAATTAGGGCGTAAAAGGGGCGTGGCATCCAAAATTTGAAAAAAACCCTATCTGCGCCTAATATAGACCTACAAATAACTGAAAACAGAATTTATATAACTCGATCTGTGTCTCTTAAATTGTCGAATGAATTCTTTTTATGCTCGTTGTGGGCGAAAGGGGAGTGGCATCCAAGATTTGAAGTAAACTTGATCTGCGTATTGTAAACACCTTTCAGAAATGACCAAAACGGCTTTTCTAGCTATTATAGTTGCTGAGATCGACGCGTTCAAACAGACGGACAGACGCACAGACGGACAGACGGACAGACGGACAGACAGACGGACATGGCTATATCGACTCAGCTCGTAATCCTAATCAAGAATATATATACTTTGTGGGGTCTGCCACGCCTCCTTCTGGCTGTTACATACATTCGCACAAAGTTATTAACCCTGTTTTTCCCATTTTTCAAATGGGCACAGGGTATAAAAATAAGACAAATAAAAAGTTGGGCTTTCAAATTAAAAACATAAATAAAACATGTTGATATCGCTTTGCGGTTGCTGCAGTACATTTACATAACTCTCCCGAGCCATGGAGCTGAAAGTTTGCATTGAGCGCTAGCAACTGGGGGTATCATAAAATAAATACACAGTATATTGAGGGCTAAACTCAGTTGCAGGCTTAACAGGCACTGCACATTACGACTTTGATACGGCCACGCCCTCCAGTCCGTACATTCACAGGGGACACGGTTTGATGTTGTTGCTGTTGCTGTTGCTGTTTCTGTTGCTGTTTCTAAAGAGGGCGAACTCTGCTAACAAAACAAAGGAGGGCAAATAATGGCGTTGTTGATAGCATAGAAATGGAAATAAGCTGCAAAATGACGTCGCACTGTCAAGCCAGAATATTGCAGAGCAAACGTTTGTTTTGAAAACTGTCGTCACAAATCAATTGCAATTAATTGAGCAATGCAAAACCGAAACTAGTTTTTACCGCCAATTTCAAGTCCACCATATAAACCGTTATCATCGCATTTTATTAGACAATTTTCATGTTGCTCAGAATGTTCCAAATAATAAAAATCCGTTGAATTTTGTGTAAAATTGAGAGCTCAATAAGTGATTTTATGAGAGTTGTTGTTATTTTAAAACCCTGTGCAAAAAACCGAATTGGTTTGGAACCGAAACGATTTATGAACATGTGTTTTACTTTGAATCAAAACTTCAACCGAAACGGGCATTACAAAAAAAAATTACTTAGCACGAACCGATGTTGAACCACATATCTCAGTGTAATTCAACCAATTCTAAGTTTATTCTGGCAAATGATTCCCAAATATAATTATAGCAGTTGAATAAAGGTAAATTGTATGCTGCTTAATTGAAAACTTTAATAGTTTTAAATACTGCTGTCCTTTTGAAAAAAATTGGTCAATTCGTAGATATTTTCGTAGATATTCCTTGTATTTGCCTTGCGATTTACGTAAATGCATAGAAAAAATAATATTAAATAACCCTTTCTTTACACTCATAATTTGTCTTAAATAAGATACAATTTATTTGTATTTCCCTTCGATTTTTGGTTTAAAGTTTTGCTTTTTTCTCTGGTTATCATCAGTGTAGAAAAAATACAAGACCAATTTAAAAATAGGGTTGGTAAACATTGAATATATCTTTGTTTTTGAAGGTTTCTAAGAAGGATATCCCTAGTTCTATCATGAGTTGGAGATGACTTAAGGTAAGCTCAAAGATTATCATTTCTTCTCTATAAATCAATGAAACAAAGAATGTAACTCAACAATGGAATGCTAAAAAAACAAGTAATCTCCGTTTATTTCACATATCTGCAGATCATTTGTGTGCACAGCTTTAAGCCATATGTTGTCACACACTGCCAAGAACAAGCGATCAAGTGAAAACGGCAAACGACAAACGAGCAATGGCGTAGAAAGCATTAATAAATAACAAAATTGACAATAAACTGCAGAGCGCTGACTGCCTCACCTGGCTGACTGCACTTTACGACCTGACAACGTTCATCCAGCTAAAGCACAGCTGAAGCACCGTTAAGATGCCGTTGGTTGTTACGGTTGAGGTTGACACATTCGATGATTGATGTTGGATGTTGGGGTTATCGAGTTGAGCTGTCGCTTACAGAGATAGCGGCTGTGTATCTGGCAGCAGCAACAGCTAAAGTGCCTGAATACAGTGCAGCTTTCAAGCGCACACATGTCGTATGCGCAACATAATAGAAAAACTTTTGTTTGTGCTCGAGATGCTGCGCTATTTGTGTGTGTTTGTTGAAGCGTGTGCGCTTGCAGTTCAATTGTAAATTGTAATTGGTAGCATGCCTCGAGCCATCAATCAATTGACAGCAAAGGGAAAGCTCAATCTTTTGATTTATATACCGTCGTGCTGGTTAAAACGATCTCAAATGATTGTGACTTACGTTTGATGGAGGGCTTGCATTTTAATTGACTTCGCATGGGGTCAATATGTAAAATGCTGCTGCCCAGCTCAATTAAGATACACGAGCTTTGCTCATTTAATTGACGCATGCCTCATTAAATGCCAAAGTAATGGCATCAGCTCAGTGTGTGGCAACAACCTTGAGTGCGGAGAATTGATCAAGTGTGCCAGGACACTGAAAAATTGAAGTAATTACACGACGGAAGCATGTACTTTATAATAAAGAAAGTTTGCTGCGTGATAAAATGTTTCTGCTCGCTTGTCTGCATTTCAGAAATATTATTTTTTAATGCGTCACGGCAAATGTGCTTGATAACGCTCAACATGTCGCACATGACACTCAAATGGGATGTCTAATCAAAGCTGCCACAGTTGAATCAGTGAAAGCCAGAGACCTGGCCATGTTGTCAGCCTCACAACAAATTTCCAGCAGCTGAATGCGACATTAAAACGTCGGCTTGGCATCAACATGGCCATGGTAATAGCGCAGAATCACGGCAAATGAACTAAAAAGGGGCAAAAGTGTATGTGCAGGCAGTCAGGAAGCAGCGGCTCTGGGTCGATGGGAAACGGGCAGAGTCAACGGTTTCAGCAAAGTATAAAATAAAACACGTCAGTGAGGAGTCGCAGCAGCATCAGCAATGGTACACTGAACGAAAAATCAAGAGTTTGCTTACTTGAATAAAGAATTTGCGATGTAAAAAGTTAAACAAAACAGAAAATTCTTGATGCAAGAATGAAATTCTTCATTTAAGCGCCTTCTTCAATTTGTATATATATTTCCTCGAGCTTTTGAAATGAAAATAAAACATTTATAATAGCTTGTGACACTTATTCCCTACGCCTTCCCTGGGGTTATTTACGATTTGAACTTTATTCAATCATTATTTGCACTTAATTTAAACTCAATACCAATTTTGACCGTAATTAAGCTGATTTCAGAAACGATTCTGTTTCGATTTGTGCTTGAATTTTAGCAGAAAATCAATATTCATTCAAGAGCTTTATTTTGGAGAATGAATCAATCTTAATTTCTCCGAGTGTAGTAGCAGCATCAGTTGCTAAGAGTCGAGGGCAGCAATGAGGTCAATGAGTTGACACGTACACACACAGCAACAAATGCATGCAACTTTCAGCTGCTGCAGCTGGAGGGCAATGCCTGAACTGAGCTGAAACAAAACTGAACTGAGTTGAACTATGTGCGATGCCCCCAAAGCCACATGCATCTGCTTCTTTCTATTCCGCATTCTGTCTCACATGACCAAGTGATACAGTTTCATGCATGCTTGCCAGGCATCCAAGCATCCTAATGCCAACAACCAAGCAACAAAAGCCAACGTTTAGCGGTATGTGTGTGTGTTTGTTGCAACTGCAAATGCAACAGCAATGGCGTCGGCAATGGCGACTCTTGTTCTTGTTGCTCTTCCTTTAGCACTTATTCTTTTTAGATCCTGTTCTTTAAAAATGTTCAAAAGGGTTATTTAAGTTAGTATAAATGATAATAGATCTCACAAAGTATAAAAGCTAGAGACAGCATTTTTGGTATGTAGGTTCTCCTATGCTTAACGCAGGTCAAGTTTGTTTTAGATTTTTGATATCTCTCCTTCTTCCCCAGCTATCCTTAAAAACATACAGTAACCAACCAGATCTGTTTGGATATAACGGCCACAGCAGCCACAATTTTAACACTACAGTCTTGAAAGTTTCCATGTGCGTAGTTTATAGAATTCTCCATCGATGCTGTGAATTGCACTAGTATCGAATAAGCAACTGCGAGATATGCAACAGACAATTTTTCCCTACTTCTACTGCCGGTTACGTCCGACTGTAACATTCCTGCCGACTGAGCCGCTGCGTACTGTTTTTTTTATTTATATGTCGACAGCTGGGCAACAAATTGAGATGGAAAGGAATGTGCAAGAGCCCCTAAGCAAACTCAAAACCCAAAAGTTTGTGGACATGAAAATGCAATTGGTATAACGGTATATTTTATAGCCCTGCTCTAGTTGTTAGCTTTTATGCTGCCTGGGAAAACTGGCATGTCATGCCACGCACTGTGGGCAGTTTGTCTTAATTCAAATGTAAATTTCTGCCATTATTGTGAATAATGACTAAATTATTTTATAGCATATAATAGTATATGAAAATTCAAGAAGATTACAGTTGAATAGTTTCCGAAATCGACAGATATATCCAAACAGACGTATAGACTGATGCATTGTTATTATAAAATAGGTAAATATATAACAATAAATTGTTTACTAATTTCATCCAAAACGCACACTGTACTAAGAGCGCTTTTTGCAATCCATTATCTGAATATTATGGCAGAATTGTGATGTTGCTTCAAGAAACCGATTTAAATAGAGAAATGAGAACATCATGTTCTTGTATGCTTGAAAAGTATTTTACAATTTTAATATCTTTCCATTGCACCACAGCAACATGCAGTTCATGGTAAAAGTTGTTAATTTAAAAACAGATTACGATATTGAGACGCAAACATTGAGAGTTCTTAAATAAACTAAAGAGTACTGCTAACATTGCCAACTTCAGATGTTATCAAATGTGCGTTTCAGTTATTCCTGCCTCTTGGCCAACTTGACTGGGAACTTGAACAAGTTACTGTGGCTGTCAAGTGCTCTTAGCAAAAAGCAGCAGCACGACACGGGACAGCGGGACAGACGGAGCGACACTTGAAGGCAAAGTTTATCTAACAGAGTGCTTGTTAGTCAATTCCGTGACATTGCTCGGTCTTGTTTTCCGGCCGGCTAATCAGAGTTGCGTTTAGCCCCAGTTGGCTCTAACTCAATCAATGAATGTGGGCTTATACAACTATATACTTTGGCTACATTTGTTGCATTCATAATTTAAACATAGATTCTCGTGCTCTTTCTTTTGTTTCCACTCCTCCCTTCGCTCCTACGGTGAACGTTGTTTGTTTACCCATAGCCGAAAACAAAGTTTGTTTGCTTTTGTCCACTTCACGATGACCAAAATCTATTCAAGTGTAAATGGATTTTCGGTTCATAACCTGCACACGCACACACACACACACACACAGGACACACACACACACTGTTACACAGTTTAATATACTTTTGGGATTGTCAGGCTCCCATAGCGCTTGCCACATCCGGACACGCATTCGCCCAAAAGTATGCTGCAGTTGAACGCGCGCTGCTTTTAAGTATTTCTGATAGCTGAATCGCCATTTTTTTTTAAAGCCTTACCCTTTCTCTTCGTTTATGTGATATTTCTTTTTACTAAGTCTTACGTAAGATATTTTTAACGTCTTTATTTTTATCAACTTTGCGCCATTCCATAGCCATAAAAGCTGCAGTGAATGTGAGTGTATATATGTATATCGGTACTTGTATTCGGTTAAGTGCTGTCATGTGTCACCTGCCAAATATGCCAGCCTCTTCCGATTCCCCCTGTTTCCGAACCGGATGCGCCTGTTCGCTTATCAAATTGATGTTTAACTCACGATAGGCCAATGGAGTAACGCAGCCTAAATGCCTGTATTTGGTTTCAGTTCATGCAAAATGCAAATTTAATTATTGCCGTTGCTCTTATTGTTGGTTTGTCTCCTCTTTTCCCCCTACACGAGTTTGTATTTACAATATGCATAACATTTTATTGATCCATCCAATGCGATATCCGTTGTAAGAATTTATTTACATTTTCTCTTTTTTTATGGAAATATACGTGTAGCTTTGCACTTTATTTGCCAATCATTAATTTCAATTAAACAGACGTTTGCACACATATTTAAACGTGTATTTAAATAAAGTTACTGCTAATTGTCAGCAGGCATATGTAGGTATGGAATTATATAGATTTATAGACCACAATAAAATTACTTAATCTGTTTAAAAAATATATAAATTATCGTTTTTTTCCGATTTTATTTGTTAACTGATAGGCTAAATATATGGAAATTGCATACACATGAAGCGGATTCAATTAAATAGATATAACATATATTTATGTACAACTTCGTAGAGATATTATCAATTTATAATTATTTTAATTATTTCTGCAATTGAATTTAGTTATAATAACTCCAAAGCCATTTAACCTGCCGATTAGAGGATTTACAAATGTCAATTGCACTTGATTGTGTTCTTTACGACACGTTTAAACAGATAATTAATCATGAACTAATTTCCATATTAAATACCTAAAAAAAAGAGCGTAGGGCTATGCCATTAACAATGTTTATTTAGCCAGCAAATTAACCGCTAATTTGAAATTATACGTTGTGCCATATCGTGCATAAATACTAAAACCCAATTGGGAATTATTGCAAATGCCACTTAAGCTATCCGGCTTGTTGAAGCGCCAAGAATTTAATACTCATCTTTGGCATGCTGAAAAAGAAAAAGAATTTTGGTACTGCGCAATACTCATGAGGACTTTGCAGCAAGTACCTGAAAAATGTTTGCGAAACTTTTGTCAATCTTGCGACGAAGAAACGTAAAACTTTTGGGGCAAACTGTAGATGTTGTCTTAAGTAAGTTTTTAATAGATAAAAAAGACTTAAACTTAGGCCTGCTACAAAAAATAAAAAAAAACCGCAGCAA
Source organism: Hypselothyrea guttata (assembly GCA_035045125.1). Classification (NCBI taxonomy): domain Eukaryota; kingdom Metazoa; phylum Arthropoda; class Insecta; order Diptera; family Drosophilidae; genus Hypselothyrea; species Hypselothyrea guttata. Next base: position 149,345 of record JAWNNJ010001399.1, read on the forward strand.
TTAAGAAGTTATTTAAGTTTTTCTCATATAAAAAAGAGTCTCAAGTCAGGCTGTTTGCCAGAAACACTCTGACAGCCTGCTTGTTTTATGTGGCGTATGCGCAATGTCGCCTTGGGAAACTTTCAATGCTGTGCCGTTGGCGAACTTAAAGCAGAAAAGCAAAAATAATGTCGCAAATGTCGCTCGAAATCATGTGAAAATATATATGGCAATTTGCCATGAGCCACAGCTGTGTTCCAAAACCCCATTGAATCCGCTGTGCGTATGTGCAATATTTATTAGGAACAGCCATAATGAAAATGAAAAATGAAAAACAATTTCATTATAAATGCAGTTGGGAGGAGTTCAGGTTCACGATAGAACATAGAAAAAAGGGGAAAGGAAAGTATATAAATAAATAAAAAGCAGACAAGGCAAACTGTTTTATGAGCCTTTGGTGAACACAACTAATATTTGAACTCGTATAAACAAAGAGAAATTTCAGCTCTAAGCTCAACTCACATATCACAAAAGACACACAACACACACACACGTACACATTCGTAGCACTTTTAACACTACTCTGGCAATTTAGTGTAATGAAAGTTTATTTAATGCACACGACCATAAACTTGCCCAGCCGATGCCCTAGACAATCTGAAAGGCAAACCGAAAATCTGCCAAATAAAAACAGAGAAAAACAGAGAAAAACCGTTAAAGGGCTGGGGCGTATGATATCTATATCTGTGCAATTTTGGTTTTGCCGTGTAAGTCAACAAATTACACGAGAAACTGGCAGAAAAATACTGTTATTCCGGCCGTCGCCCGTCCGCTGCAATAACGAGACGCATGTAAATGGAAGACATTGGATTATGTGTCCGTTAGTGTATATGTGCGTGTAATGTATATGTATATGGGGCGACCTGGGGCGTTGTGCACATGCTCTGTGCCTTACGGATCGCATAAAAAACAAATGGATAAACTCATATGTAAAGCATTTCAATTGGACGCATCTCGAGATACCGTATAAAAATATAAATTTAAGCGCATAAGAACTTGTTTAATTTAACTAAAAAAATATATTTATAAGTTTCTGTTAATAAGAGAAGAAAAATATTATTTTCAACAATTGAAAATAAGTTAAGCATTATTGTAAAAAAATACTTTTAAGCATATTAATAAAGTTTTGATGAATGTTCGATTTTTAAGAGAATTTTCATTCAACCTAATTAAACTGACTTTGACTCTATCGTTGGTTAAACATTGCGTTGTTTTCAGCTTTTAAAGACTGGCGAACTAACGACATTAAGCCAATAATAACTTTTTTATAACCCAGCAAGTTAAATAAAATGATGGTGTGTTAAGTAGATATGCAGTAAAAGTGCAAATTTTACCATCGTTTTTTCAATTTTCTGTTTTACCACTAAATATATAAGTTGCGAGGTCGACGTGGTAGTTTTCTTAATTAAATTTCTGCTCCCAACGCTCTCAGCGTAGAACAATAGACTTAGATCCAGACTTGAAGTCAGAACGTTAATAGAAAGCGACAGTTGCAAAGAAAAGAATAAAAGCTGCAGAGATGCCAAAGTGAAATCCTGCTAAATTGGAACACGAAAAAAAGGGAATGTGCTGCGAAATAGAATATGTTTGGATTGTCAGCATATTTGAAATTGAAATTGAATGGCCTAAAGCCATGAGGCATGCAACATTTGTGCTGGATTGCATAGGTTATTCGGTTTATGCTGATTCAGTCGAATCGCAGCTAAGCTGCACAATAGATTATCATAGAGCATAGCACTTGAGTAACAATGCTATATAGTTTCTTAATATTTATGCATTATTTTCAGCTAAAAAAGCGAAAATGAAAGATACCGAAACCAGCATGGATATAAATACAAGTGGATGAATTATTGAAACAGCTAATTAGGCAATTTGTATAATGTCCTTGTGCTGACAATTATAGAAGGACGTTCATAACAGAACTTAATAAACACGGGCAACGCTCTCACGTTGCCAATAGCCTGATGGCAGTTGGCAGTTTGAGCAGCCTCAATTTATTTGGCTTGCCAGATGCGAACGCAAATGGCACGTAAAATGAGGCACGTTAATGATAATGGTCGCCAAGCAAGTACACATACATACACACGTATGCTGAAATACACACACACACACACACACATAAACAAGTCAATACAGATGCTGTGCACATAACAGTTACAGTTATAAACCGAGCGACAATTATGCAATTTTTATGAGTCGCACGCCAAAAAGTATGCTATGCCCTTTGAGGCTAGCAGCTCACCTGCCCGCTAGCCACAGAAAAGGCAACAAATAACAGAAATTCCAGCACACACACACACATAAAGTGGCACACAAACAAGGTCATGCTGGGCTTTAACGGACTTTTGCATATTTTGTGGCATGCTGCAGTTGAAGCCCGCACGCCATGGCTATCTTGCCTTCAAAGGGATGGAGAGCGAACTCGGCTTACGGCATCATAAATGTAGCAGAAGGCACTTCAAATATGCGAAATTGCATACCAAAGCAGCTGTATGTGCAGTATGCTAATGCAGAATTAAACACACTTCAAGCAGAAATTTCGTACAAAAAACGGCAAAAACTCGGCAAAAAAAAAATAAAAAAAATGGCAGGAAACAACTTACGCTAATCTTTTCAGCGGCACCGGAAGTGGCAGCGCCACTGCGATGCTGCGGTGTAACCGGCTTGGACATTGTCGAATGAAGCAAAATTCACAACGCAATTCGCCCGACACTCGACGCTCAACGCAACACACAAACGTTTTTCGATTTACGGTTATTAGGCGCTCAGACGCACTTGCAGCACAACGCAACGCGTTTGAATACAGCACAATATCTGTCTCTTTTCACTGCGTCCGGTAACTCTGGCCTGGCCACTCTGCAATGCGCAATAACGATGGTAACGCTGCGAGAGTTCGATGACGACTAAAGCTGCTGGCTGCTGGTTGCTGGTTGCTGCTTGGTCTTATCAACGCCACCGGAAGCAGCACAACGAGAGCGACGACGCAGACACGAAGTGCCAACGACAACGACGAAGCGGCGAAGCAAAACAAAATGCCGAAAAGTGTTATGGTAATGGTATTTAATGTGCTTCTGTGTATGTGTGTGTGAGCGCTTGGGGTAGGACCATCATGGTATGGGTGTGAGCGGTAATGCTTCTGCTTCTGCTTCTCCTCTCCCCTTCTCTGCTGTGCTGTGCTCTGCTGCTCTGGAGCAAAGATGTTGCGACGCAAAAGGCAAAAAATACGACGAAGCTTTAAATTTGCTGCCTTGCGTGTGGGCGTCAAAATGTTGCCGTAGGGCAGTTAGTTGGGCAGGTGTTGGGACAGCTCTGCGAGCAGTTAACAAAGCGTTGCCAGATGGGTGTTGCGGTTGCTGCTAGCATACCATTTACTTAAGAGATTAAATAAAGTTACACTAAGACATCTATTGCTCATTACTGTAGCTGTAAGCAGGAAAATATTGCACAAGTTTTCAAATAAATTTGCGTTTTCTGTTGTGTAGGGCTAGGTAAATCTACAAGTTTCATTATGATCTATTATTTCTTTAGAGTTATTAAAGATATTAGCTATTTAAACCAATATATATTTTATTGTTTTCAATCAAAATACTCAAAGGCTCTTTGCATCTCAATATTTAAATTTAAAGTTGTAACAAACATTAAATTACCACACACATACTTTAAATAGCTATAAAGCTACAGTTATTTTATCTGATTTTTCTGACCAACATTTTCGACCATAAATATTCATATACTCAAACAAATTAATATCGAATAATTGCATTATTATTGTATTGAATGTATCAGAAATCATTCAACAATAGTTTTTTCAGTCATCTGGCAACGTTGTGTAGCCCACGCGAAATGCCAAACGCATTGCAAAAATTTCGTTGCCTACTTCTGAGCGCAACGGTTTTCGACACCCACACACTGGGCCAAGTTACTATGTAAGGGTGCGTCTACGGTGCTGTCCATGTGCATGTGTGTGTGAGTCTCTGAATTTTTATATACTAGCGTATGTACCGAAAATTCCTTTTGTTTTAGCTCTCATTCTTGAGTGCATTGTTTTGCTGAATGCTTTTAGTTTTTGTTGTTGCTTTAGCTCTTGTTATACGCGCCGAGCGCCTTTTTGTTTTGATGCGCTAATTTGGCTGAGCTCGCTAAGTCACACACATACATACAAACAACACACATTTATCTACCACAGAGCTGAACCTCAGCTAAACCCGAGCAGCCCGTAAAACGTATAAAATATGCGCATTTAGAATTAACGTGGTGTAGGTCAAGCCAGCTAATGACAGACCCCAACACATCTGTAGATGTCATCCACAGATAAACAATGCTTCAAAAGTGCACAGGGCCAAAAAAAAAAGGAAAATGAAAGAGAAAAGCACAGCATAAAGACAAGAATCACCATTACCATATAAGTATTAAATAGAGAAAGTGAAATAAAAGAACAATGCCTGGCAAAATGTTCTTCGACTAATGATGATGATGTTGACAATAATGAACTGAATGAGAAAACGAATGTGAATGTGAATATGAATACGTGTGCGAATACCATATATGAATGCTGCTCACGTTTTTCAGGCCTGTCGATGAGCATGTCCATAAGTCTGATGAGTTTTCCACGTTTTTTTTTTTTACGTATATATTTTTGCATTTGTCAGGAAAAATATTTTGTCGCTGCTGTTAAAAATGTTGTGTTAAAAAGCTGGTGTGAATTTCACGCTACAACAAACTTGCAAAAAAAAAAAAAAAGAACTTTTAATATTCCTTAAAGAACTGAGAAAATTATGATTTATAAAGTATTCTGCTTTTAAAATATTGAAGGTGTGGGAAATCTCAAAATGTAAGCCGCCTCTTTATGAATCTTATTGGAAAAGTTCCAACCATTCATTCGCTTTAAGTGGAAAACGATTCAGCTTAGCTATGCTTCAATCAATGCTCCGTTTGCTGCCAGACAAATTTCCAGTCAATTTTTATTTTTCACGAAAATTCGTTGGATTTTCTGTTCGTTTCTTTGCTATTTAACTCAAGTCAATCAACTTAACACTCAATCACAATCACATTTAGTGGATTTCCGTTTGTGCTTGTCCCCCCTTTCTTGCAGACTGTTTAACTTTAAAGCTTTTGTGTGTATTTAACTGCCACGCCCACCGTCCTACGCCCACAGCCCTACGCTGCCTTTTGCCAGCGAGACTGCTTAGCATTGCCGTTGGCAAGTGGCAAGTGGCTTACAGGCTTTCAATTGTTTTGCCTGCTTACCGTGTGCACAGTGTTCGCTAGGCTCTAGGCAACTTTTTTGCCATTGTCTGTTGACTTATTGTCACGCCCACGCCCACGCCCACCGCCCTACGCCCACTCCCAAGCCACGCCCAGCGACCAAACACTTAAGGTACGCGTCTTTTTATACACTGCACCCATTCAAAATAGCTACAAAAGGGTATAATAACTTTGTGTAAATGTATGAAACATACAGAAAAAAGTATATATATATATAGATTCCTGATCAGTCGGTGAGCATAGGTGATTTAACCCTACCTTTCTGTATCTTTGAATTAACGCGCGAATTTAGGAAACTATCTGAACTAGAGACGCCAATATATATAGCATAGATTCTAAATTTACTTCAATATTTCAATGAATGAATTTGAATAATGCCGTCAAATCGATAACACATAAATTTACTTTATAAATCGATCGATTAATCGATCGATTAATTAGGCTTTCAATAGAGTAGCCAACAAATCGTAAGAGGAAACATTGAGGCAATTCTTAGGAGTATAGGGTATTCCATTCGGTTGCGTCCGACTGATCGGCTAGCCGCTTACAGGCTTGCTTTGTTCTTCAGCGCTGTGCATATAAATCGCATTTGCCACGAGCGTTGTCGTTGTAGTTGTAGTTGTTTGCCTGGAGCAGCTGCCCAGGTAATTGTAGCTGGCATTGTTGTTGTTTCGAGATCGTTGTTTGTTATTGTTGTTTTTGCAGGCAACATTACTGTTAATGTGTTGTTTATGTCTGTGCTGTAACGGTTGTTTTCTGTTGCGGTTCTGCTTACGCGCTTTATACTTATTTTCTTACAACAGACTCGTATTGTGTGCTTTATCATGCACCCTTTATTCTATAAGACGCTGCTCTTTAATTCATTTTGTTTAATTAAATTGAAGTTAAGACATTACATTCCCATTACATTGTTTTCTTTATTGTTTAAAGCCAACACTGCGATGTAAGAGAACTCTTTAATCTCTTTAATCTTGTTTCAATACCTTTTTCAACTCCTTTTATTCAGTTAGTAATGCACCACCAATTGGGAAGCTACTTTATCAACCATGCTCAGCTGTTTAGTTTGAAAAATGTTTAAATTGCTATTTGAATATCAATTCTGCCTATCAAATAATGCATATTCAATGCAATTTAGTCAGCATATAAAATGACAACAAATGGACATATTTATCGTGTCCACTTTATGCTTAAATTCATTAAAAATGCATTTTGAAATTAAATTATTATCGTATACATTTCCTATGCGTATTTACATATCAGCAAGTTTAGCTTAGTCAGATGTTTAAAGCTTTAATCAATTTTTAATTGCAAGCACTAAATATAGTATATTTAATATACAGACTTAAATCCGGGCTGCAGGTCTATAAATAGCTAATCGTTGCAAATCCGAAATTCTGATTCGAAACCCGTTTAATAAATGGTTTTCATACAGCTATGACTCAGCAGTATGTATTTCATAAATTATATTAAAGTCCAATGAATATAGGGGAATATTAGGATTTCCCTCTTTGAAATACCTAAGGAGCAAAAACATATAAATAGATACATAAAGAGTCAAATAAACTACATGTAGTGTTTTGCAATATTGATTGAAAATAATAATTAAAATTATATTTTCAGCATTTCTACCAATCACCCCAAAAGGCTTAAATTGACATTTGCTGGATGTGTATAATTAAAATTGATAATTATAATTGATTTCGTTTTAATTCAATAAACTGTGCACTCGCTACGACGATAAATCGCATGAAACTGTTTAATGCTCGATAAATTCTTGGAGCAAACTTTAATGCCCTTTTAAATTGTGACCCCGAGGTAAATGCCCAAAAGTGGAGGGCAGGAGTCTGCTCCAAACTGAATTACTTATTGGCAAACATACAAATTTGCACAATCACACGCACACAGCATGAAAGCAGAAGACACTTTAAGCCCTGGCACACGTGTCGGCAGAGGGAGGAAGGTAGGGAGGGATGGAGGGAGGAGGGGGAAGCAAGATATCAAGTGAAAAGCACAAAAAATAAAATACACAACGCAAAGTTGAGAAAATTTCAAGTGTTGGCACTCGACTGCAAATATTTTTGGTGTCTTCCACAGCGACAATCAAGTTACGAGCCGGATAAATCGCCTTCCTCTCCCTCTCTCTCTCTCATTCTCTCTCTCTTTCTCTCATTCTCCCTCTCTTTCTACTGCTTTTCTCTGCCTCTTGTTATTTCATTTGCACAATGTATTCACGCGTGGTATTTGCACACGCATTTATTTATGCCTGCACTTTATTAGCTTTTTATCGTTCGTTTATTTTGCTCGCTATATTCGCTTGCGTTCTCTTTCGAATATTTACCTCTCTTCTACTCGCTTTTCTCCCTTTCTCCCTGCTGCACGCAATTTCAGTCATTTGCTTTGTTATTTTTGATAAGACAAATATGCGTGCCCGATAAAGACATTCCCAGCCCTTGGCTTTGATAGCAGCGAAGAGGAGAGAGTAGAAGGCAGAGGCAAACAGCAAGAATGTTGCGAATCTAAGCCAAACAAACACAAATTGATTGATACCTTTATGCCTTGGCTTTGGCTTTGGCTTGCTTTCAATTTGCCATTAACCATCCAAACTTCCGAGTTATATATTTTTCAGTAATGAAGAAAAGCTATGCGTAGCCTGTGCTTAACTTGGTTCTTTGTTTCATCCAACAAGTATTTATGTAAATTTAATTTTAACTACTAACAGTCATGAATATATTAATATGTAGAGCAGCACTTTAATCCTAAAATATCAAACTGAATCACTTTAAATACTATGCGTGTGTAAGGCTACAGTCGGACGTAACCGACAGTAGTAACCACTGCACTTTGTATTTCACTGATATACACATAAAAAAGAAAGTTATGCGCGTATGCACAAATCGCTTATGGAAATTACAATTTTCCCACTATCAAGCAAATTGTCTGCTGCATATCTTCTAGGTTTTCTTATGGATGAACAGACGGAGATGGCTATATCGACTCAGCTCAACATTTTCATCAAGAATTTGTATACTGCTTTGTGGGGACTGATCTTATAGACCTTAATATTTTATTACATATTGTACATCTAACCAATTTTACTTCTCAACCTATTTTTTTTTTTTTTTTTTTTAATGTATTTTAATAAGTATAGAATCAGTACAGCAATAGAATGTACTATAACAACACATGTATGTATATGAAATGTAGCCAAACCCCATATCACAAAGCATGAGGACTTAAACCTATAATTTTAAAAAAATATATACAATTTTTTTACCTATTCATTTATCTAATATTTATTATTAGCAATCCTTAAAAATTATTTAAACATCCAACTTGTAGCATGAACTGCCCTCGCTTAGCACCATTTGGCGTTCAATAAAATGTTCTCTTACACAAAACAAATTAAATGCTCGGTCATTGGCCAACTGCATGAATAGCGATACATATATATTTAATATATACATACGTATGTATGTATATTTTGTAGGTCTGTTTGTGCTTCACCCATTTAATTAAGTCTGCGGCTGTACGGCACACCATCTGTACTTATATGTACTTTGATGTAACTGTTTATTTGCCCACTCTCCACCATTGTATTTAATTGATGTCATTGCAAGTGCGTCTGTATCTGAGGTCTGATAAAGCTAAGTATGTTTTTCACTATTTTCGCTATTTGCGATTTTAAAAGTTTTATTTTTAGCCTGGCCACACAATTGCGTGCAGCGACTTTTATTTTCCGATCTGCAGCATCGGTATTATGAGCGTTTCACGTGATTTATCAGATAGAATAGATATGCAGAATAAGCAAAAGTATTCTTGCAAAGTTTGCCAAAATAAAAGGCATTATAGTATATAGTATAGATTAATATATTATAGAAGTTAAGAAGCTGTTTATCTGCGCGCAATATACACTATATAATATACCCTATATGGATAAAAATAAAACGGTTTTCAGTATATGTTTTCAAACAATTTGTTGTGCTAAGAATATATAAATAAAGCTTACTTATATTTGTGTTTATTATTTAATTAATTAATTAAGTATATGAAATATTAACACCTTGAACCTCGTAAATAACTCGTAATAATCATCAAAATTTTGAGTAAGTTTATCAAAACAAATGCATATTGTGTCCTTGATCTTCGCACGTTTATATGCGTCTTAATAATATGGTTATAATATAAACCACTGAAATTAATGTTAGATATGTATCTATGCATATCAAGATATATATACAAGCATCTAATATTGTAGATTAATTGAAAAGCATACCGAAAGCTGGGGCAGCGCGCCAAGTCAAATAGGCACGTCTAACTGCTCGAATTCTTAATGTCTTGGGACCAACGCCCACTACGCCAAATTAATTTCTATATCCAATCATATTTGATAGACTTTAATGGGGCTGAGTGTGGAGTCGGATGTTTCAGTTCCTGTTTAATGTGGCTGTTGTTTTTCAATTTGTTGCGAAATTAAGACGTAATCGAAAGCAATAGGTCATGGTGATTTTGCGATTCACAAATTTCAATACAGCGGCAAAACAACCATGCGAACAACAACAACTAGACAGTACAAAGAGAACTAATTATTATATCTCACGTATTTTGGTCATTCAATGCCGATTACCTCATAAATCGTATTCAAAACTCTCACCCGCTCCACCAAACTCTCGGCACGACGCGCGAAAGAGGCGCGCTTCTCAGCCGCTGAGGAGGACATGACCTAAGAAATGATCTTTGTGTATGAATACTTAAAAATCGGTAAATCCCCTTTTATTCTTCAGTCAACAGTGACACTGGAACAACTGCAAATAGACACAAAAAAGCATGATATAACAGACTAAAATAACACTTGATATTTAATATAATAATATAATATAATATAGGCATGACATAACAGACTAAGATAACACTTAATATATAATATATCAATATAATACAATCTAAGAATGATATAACGTACTAAAATAACTTTTTATATCTGAATAATATAATATATCTATACTATTAATATCTATATTATTGTCTGTGTGCACCTGTGGCGTATGATTGATAACAAATTGTATAAGATATTGGCGTATTATTTATTTATTTAATGTCAACTAAATGCAGTCAACAAAGTTATTTAAAAAAAAGTTATACAATATAAATGTGTAATCAAAAGTTACAATGTAAATTATGTTTTTTTTTTTTTATGTTTAAAAGTAAAGTAAATCTGATTTCGATTAAGATAGTTTTAATACAAAAAGGGACATAATTAAATTCTTAAAAATGTAAACAATGCGCCAAATTTATTGCGGGAATTGCCGCAAATTGCAGAGATCTCAAAAAGATTTTCAAATTTTAGCCACGAAATGAAATCAACTGTCAACACAACAAGCCAAACTAGCACAGTCTCACAAAACATAATTAAATATGTGCATTAATTAATATCAAAAAATTATACTTGACACGGCAATAAGATTTTGTATTTTAATTATAGTTTACCTTCAATTGGGTATTGCCAATTCAGCTGCCGATTTGCTTATAGAAAGGAAGGCGATAATAATTATCAATTACTGGCATTAATAGCGCACTAATGTTATTAATTCGAATGAGAAACTTCGCTGTCGATCGCATGCGAGGCGAGACTCAAAGACGCTGTGCTAAAGAATTCCGCCGTAGAACTAAAAACACATACGGCGTATTCGTCTTTTGTAGCCCCGCATGAGCATAAAGACCCAAAGAGACGTGCTGAAGAGTCGCCACTTGCGAGTAAGAGCGCAAAATGGCAAATGTCTATGCAAATGTAGCATTTTATTTTTAACTATGCGCTTGTTGCACTCTTCATATTGCCTTTGTGAATTGATTTATGGATTGCAAAACCCACAAACAACAGGTGGTGGTTGAGGTGGTGACGCAGGCAACGGCCAAACAATACAGTTTGAGGGTGCTCCACGCCCACTGACCAAATTAGACTCATTAGTAGATGCATTTGCATATGAAAGTGCACTAAGTTATGCTAATGTTGCACACAATTAAAACAATTAAATTATTGTTTGCATTGCGTATTATTTTTAAGCGTAACTGCTGTTCGAAGACGTAGATCTTCGAACTAATCGTCCGACCGCCACAAATAACTCGCTCTTAACCACATTTAAATTTCGGCGGGCAATAAGCTAACGCAAATGAAAACGAAAAATAGATGGCGATAAAAAGCAAGGCAACGCAGACTAAGTTCTGAACTGAAAGTAGTTTTTGGCTTTTTCCTAAATAATTTAGCTTTTTGTAAGCGTTTTTTTTTATAATTAGAGGCCTGTTGTCATTGTTTCGATTGATATTTGCCCATAACTGATTTAACTTCAATATTTAGGAATAAACTTAGCTGGAATTTATACACAAATTTTAAATTTTGTTTAACTTTTGTGCTCTTCTCGAAAAACAATTGGCAATTGTGCTTATCATATTTTTTATTGAACGTACGGCAAAATAAAAGTTATCACACATTCAATTTTGTGCATTGTTGTGCTTTTTATCACATTTGTTATTTTTTGCTATAATTTTTTTGAACGGCAGCTGTTGCATCTTCCAGGCCGGCATGCGAACTCATACATGCTCGAAGTGGAATTGCAACTTTCACTGGCGCCATCTGTTGGCTATGGTTGCATTTCACTTATCGACTGACGGGTGTCATCGACACAGCATCGACCGTGATCGTCCGACCGCCACCTTCTATCGTCCGAGTGATTGTTGTGAGCAGTAACTTTTAAGAAAGTTAAACGTTGTTTAAAACAGTTGAGGCGACTTGCAACAACGGCATCAAATTGAGGCACCACAATGGCAACTCGCGGCGGTCCAATGGTCGCGGGCACCGACGGCAACGACTTCGAGTTCAGGCAGAAAGTGGCGAACACATATCAAATTAGGTTAATAACACTCTACCAAAATTATCTAATTACTTCAAAGTAGCTGCAACTGCACTGCCAAAAGCCAAACAAATCAAAAGCAAACGAAACAAACCAAAAGGTCGCCAGTTAAACTGCATTACCCTGCAGCCCGTTCAGGCTGTCGGCCCATCCAAAAGTCGGCTAAGAGTCAGTGGGCAAAGTGCCAGCTAGACAGTGTTCAGCATGCGTGTGCAACAACAAAAGTAACAGCATTTGTTTGTGTACATATTTTGGATGGCTAAGGCCGAGGCCTAATACGGTTGCGATTATATCGGGCTAAGCTGTCGATAATTATCGATAATATCGTAATCAGTTGTAACACATTTTAATTTCAACAACAGCAAAGCAATTCATTTTTTCATTAAAAATAATTATAAATCGATTTTTTTACTAAAATATCGATAATTATTGATAATATCGTAATAGGTTATAGAAATTTTATTTAAAAAAGGCAAAGCAATTAATTTCTCATTAAAACTTATTATATATCGATTTTTTCGACTAAGCTTTCGATAATTATCGACAATATCGTAATAAGTTATTTCTTTCTCATTTAAAATAATTATATATCAATATTTCGAATAATTCTGGCTAAGATCGATTATATCGATCTCATTAAAGCTAATAACATACAAATGCAACATTTCTCTTTGTCTACTTGCAGCTTGTTGAACAAATCACGCCTCAAGTACTGCATTTTCTTCCATGCTCTTCTCTTCTTTGTGATGCTGGCCAAGCTGACATCGGACATACTGGATCGCTTGGACATATTCGTGCTGGAAATCGAGGAGCTGGAGGTGCCGCCGCCCCTCTGGTGGGAGTACGTCTGGGCCGCCTCCTTGCTCACCTCCTTCCTGGGCCTCTCTGCGGCGCGTGGCAACAAGGTGCGCGACATGCAGAAGTACATAATTGCCATACTGGTGTTGGCCGTGCTGCCCTTGCTCTACTGCTTCGCCTATTACTTCTCCGATGTCTGGGAGTTTTTGACCCTCGATAAGTCCGTGGACCTGGAGGAGACGGACATTTTTGTGTGGCGCGTAAGTAATCGCCGATTTCCACGGACACAAAAGTTACCTATCATTCAAATGACGAACTAGTTCAAATTACGAACGTCTTTATTCAAATAACGAACCATTTCATTCAAATGACGAACCATTTCATTAAAATGAACTACTTCATTAAAAAAACGAACTATTCCATTCAAATGACAAACCACTTCATTCAAATGACGAACCACTTCATTCAAATGACAAACCGCTTCATTCAAATGACGATCCATTTCATTGAAATGACGAACGTCTTTATTCTACTAACGAACCATTTCATTCAAATGACGAACCACTTCATTTAAATGACGAACAAGTTCGTGCCAATCATTATCGTGCCAATTTATTATGCTATGCTCCTTTGATCGCCAATACTAACCAGATCTCTTTATTTTTTTCAGGGATATCCCTATGGAGTATTTTGGTTTTTCTTCTGTTTCATCGCCTTTCAGATCCATGGATTTACGCTGTACTTTGCCTTCAATCTAGTCAAGGCCTGGAAGGCTCGCACCGCTACGCGTAAATTTCAGTAAAGTCAATTGTAGCACGAAATAAATACTCGCCAAATTAGTAAAAAGAAGTAAAAACAATAAGCTGTAAGGCTAGTTGTAAATAAGTCTAGCTTTCTAGTGCACAAAAGCAGATTATAATAATAATAATCCAAATAAAAAATAAAAAATAAACCAGCTGTTAGATATTCGCACATTATTAAAACAGTCAAAATGTCAGATCGTATATAATATAAAACCACAAACGTTACAGTTATTGTTAAAGTTACACTGTTCAAGAAACTATACAAATGTATCTATAATATACGATACGATCCTAAATAATACAATATAATATGAACCTTATAAAGCAACTGAAGCCACCAAATTTCCCAAGCAAATGGAAACAAAACAGCAGCAACAATAAACATCAAATTTCGGTTTTTGCTCTCAACTTACATTTCAATGTGCCTCATGTTTGTTAGAAACGGTTTATATACTTATTAACTACATAATAAAAAATGAAATAATGTATGTCTATATTTATATACATATGTGTATATTATAAAACATTTGACACTATTAGTTTAAAAAGAAAAGTAGACAAATGAATTTTTAAATTGTTTTTAATGCGTTTTCCTATTTTTTATTATCTCTGTTAGTTAACTTCAGATTGTATACACAGGTCAATTTCTATGATGTGTTTTTCTCTGTGTATCAATTATTTATTTTGTAAAATATTTATAAATATTACGATTGCAATTTGAGCGTTTAAGTAAAGTTCAAGTTTGAAGATCAACATAAACAATTTGTTAAACAAATATCAACAATGCAATATGTATGTGTAAATTTCTTAACAACGTGTAAAACTATTCACGAATAGTTACTTACTATCCGAATTTAAAAGTAGTTTTTATAAATCAATAAAAATGCAAATTTATTTGTTCTTCTGAGTGGGTTAAAAATATGTTGTTTTAATTGAAATAGAGATTTATGGAAGATAATTTAATAGAACAGTAGAGAGGATGAGCTGAGTCCATAAAGTAATGGACTAACTAAACATAAAATAGCCTAAAGAAGTAGCCAGTAGTATTTCAAATATAAAAGTTTGGATGTTTCCATAATCTCCATTTACTGCCTGTTTGTACCGCGATGCGCTAAAAAGTGTGCTACAATTATTTTTTCAACAGAAGACTGAACAAATAAAAGTAACTTTAACTACCAAAATTACAGTTACAGCTTATTATGGGAAATATATGTAGATGGAGCTCGTTCCTCTGTGTCAGTAACAGAGAGAGAGAGAGAAATCACGTCGCTCAAACGAGAGCATGCAGCGGGAGAGCGAACCTTAGCGTGGGAACGTCACGTATGCATGCAGCGGGAAAGCGAACTTAGCAAGTGAGCATCGCTCATACGAACGTAAACAAAGGAAGAGCGAACTTAGCGAGTGAGCGTCGCGTATGCGAGTGCCTGCAGCGAGAGCACGAAGGTGAGCGAGTGGGGCAGCGAAAGAGCGGAAGTTAGCGAGTGAGCTTCGGTGCTGTTAACGTCAGCAGCGTCTAAGCAGCGGCAGCGGCTGAGCAGCGGCAGCGTCTAAGCAGCGGCAGCGGCTGATCAGCGGCAGCGAGTGAGCGTCGCTCATTCGATCCTAGGCAGCGAAAGAGCGGAAGTTAGCGACTGAGCTTTGGTGCTGTTAACGTCAGCAGCGGCTGAGCAGCGGCAGCGAGTGAGCAGCGGCAGCGTCTAAGCAGCGGCAGCGGCTGATCAGCGGCAGCGAGTGAGCGTCGCTCATACGATCCTAGAGCGGAAGTTAGCGACTGAGCTTTGGTGCTGTAAAGCGGCTGAGCAGCGGCCAGAAATTAAGGAGAGCAGCGCCTACGCTAACAGCGCAACCCAACAGTCGCAGATCACTCTTCGAAGCCAGCAGACGCGTCTCCTACCGACAGCAGCTTGCGTGGATTTTGGCGCGAAGAAGTTAATGTGGTGTGGCCTTGTTTTTCTTGGAGTTAACAACCACACACACACACACAAGTTCAAGTGCGGTAAGCATCCGCAAGGCCAACTGCAGATAACGGTGATCGCGACATACACGCGTGTGTGTGTGAATTAAACTCCGGCCGGATTAGCGGGGTGTGTTGTCAAGAGCTAATTTTTGTGTTGTTCTTTCCGGTTGGCAAAAATTGCAGAATTTTATTATGGTGCGGTGATGAAGTAAAAATTCCCTGACAAAATGCCGTTATTTCAATGTTATGCTAAATTTTAATTAGTACTGAATTGGATATTAAATAAATAAATAAAACCAACGAATGCATTGTGGCAAACATCCCCCAAATGCTGCCAACAGCTGACTGTGGCACGAACATTCAAAGCTGCCACAAAGTGACCCTTGCAACGGCGACTTGCGGCCAGTTAGTGACCAAATGTGCAGCCTGGCAATAGCAACAGTCGAAACTCTGCAACTTTGCCAAGGAGAAAAGTTGCGCAATTGAACAGCTGAGAGCAGAGCAGACGCCGAGAGAGAGAGAGAGAGAGAGAGAGAGACCCTGAAACTGAGAGAGTAAAATACCGTTGTCCGGTAGCAGCATCCACATCCGTTTCGCTCGCATTTGCCTCTCAGTTCAGCCATTGCCAGCGGAAGCAATAGACGCAGAAAAAATAATCTCCACAATTCATTTCGGGCACAAAAGTAAACAAAAATCATACAAAAGTCAAAATTTATTTTTAAATTAAATTGTTTTGGTCACTTTGTGAAGTTGTGCAATAAAAACATGCGCGGGGAGGAGACCTACAGGCGCACCACACGCGAAAAGATTGTGCTGCGTGGCAATACCACCATACGCACCGTGGACTCCACTTCTACGTACTTGCCCATGATGACGACGGGGTGAGTACCAAGGGGGGGAAAGCAGTCAGCAGTCATAGGCATAAATTTTCCACACTTTCCGCCCCTGAGAAAGGCGGCCGGGCCACTTTAACGTGCCTTGACTGCCAGCAGAGGGAAAAATTCAAATATGAGCATAAATACCAGTGCAGTTTCGCATCCTGCGTATCGATTTTTATCTTCTGGCAGCTGATTCGTCCACAAGTAGATACTATATGCTCCTATATAGCTATAGCACAAATAAATACGACCTTCGTATTGCAGCATTTTGTGAAGAGCACCCTACAAATATTTGACAAGACTCTCCTGGCTTTTAAATCTTTTAAATCTTATCTTAAATATTACTGTTTATGTTTTGTATTCCCCGTTTTTTAAATGAACGTTTGAGCATCATGCAAGCGCACAATTAAAACCGGCAAAAAGAAAATACAAATCACAAGCACATAATTATTAGAAACCACAATACTACGTAGTATAGGGACACAGTTTTCAAAGAAATATACATTGAAAAAAATTAATTAGTAACAATCAGTCAAATAAAAAAATATTGAAAACAAATTCTTTATACTATTTCGGTAATTTTACGAATTTCCTAGAATAAGCGGAATTGAAATTTCGATATTCTATATAATGTTAATGGTTCTCGTTACGGGTAATTAACTATAATTATTATTAGTTTCGGTTCTTCCTTGAAATCGTTCTTCCCGGTTACGGTTCGGTTTTCTAGCTATTATTCAGCAGTGTCCTAAATCAATAAATATGCAACAATTATTATACAGAATTTCGAACTTTGAATGGGAATTATAATCTTATACAGTAGTATATTTTCTACAATTAATTTGTTTTTTTTTATACCACTAAATATGGGTTAAAATAGGATAAATACCTTTGGAAGTATGTATGTTTTTTTTTTAGTTTTATTTTCAACATGGAAACATTTAATATTCCTCACTTCCAGTTTAGCTAACCACATTCTAATTTACATACAAATGCTATTAAATTTTTTCTCAGTGTATGTATTTGTACACACATTCATTTGCACACCTAGAAGGTGCTTAGCTTCATAGAAATCGATGGCATCTTTTGTTTCAGCTGAAGTTAGAACTTGAGTCGAGTCGCCTAGCGTGCATTGACCACAGGACTCGGGCGAAGGCAATAAATGAACTGCCATACAAAACACAAAAAAAAAAACTCAAAGAAACACTTCCTTTAACCTCATTTCGCATGCACACCCATATAATACCCACACTTACTATGGAATATCCTACGGAATAACTGAAACTACCCACGAAACAAATAATGAGTTGGCCAGTCGTTGTTGTGGACGCGTTGTCCAGTTTTTCTGGTCAGTTGGCTGACAACCCTTGGAGCGTCCGGTGGATGGCGTTCTCGGTTCGGCTTTTTTATTCGCCTGCAACTCGTGTTGTTTGTGAAAATTTTGTCAGTTATTTTGAATGTAATTTATTACTATAGTTTGAACAATCTGATGTATATATTTTTCTAAAATTAAAAGTGAATTTGTCCAACAATGTTTAACACAAATGCACAAAATTGGTATGGCACGGGACAAACCGTTGCCGCAGCTCCCCCACCATCAAGTGGCGGCAACTTGGCTCAGTTGATTAGCAATAATAATGGCAATGGTAACCCTAATACGCATCCATTTATGCGTCAGCGATCGCTAACCTGCAGCTCCAATCCCTCGCTAGAGCGATCTGTCATAAGACCACAATCTCCGGCCAATGTTAAAGTGGAGTACGAGGTCGCTGTTCCGTTCATGTCTGGATATAGACACACGCCATATCACTCGCTGTGGGATCTGCATCAGTGGTAACTATAGTAGAAACTTCGAAAAAGTTAGAAGTAGTTTCCAAGTCTTCTTAAATCCCCCATCGGTCGGTTGGAAACACATAATTAAACTTGGGTTCCATTTTGAATAATTAATCCATAAAAAAAGCTTTCTTAAATGGAATGTTCATACATTTTAATATATATTTGGTAAAATATAATTTCAATTATTTTCTTTTTTTTTAAACAATATTACAAATTTTGAATATTTTTTAAACTTGCGCCCGCCTTTCAAACTTTATTTAAAACAAAAATGTAAGGAATGTTTGCAGCCCGGTACAGTTTTAAAAATCAGTCTTATAAATTTCTAGAATAAAACTTCAACAAAAAATATTATTCATACGCAAGTAATATATTTAGGTAAACCGACCTGTAAAAACGTTCTTTCTTTAAATTACCTCCCATTTGTTATACTACCTTAACCTTAACCTTCAAACGCATTTACATTTCCATCTAAATCTAGTATTGTTTAAAAATTCATTACCCCCACACTTTGTTACTCGTTAAATAAAGGCTTTATTATATTGGGCCTTTATAGACTTCATAGTTTTCATAAAAAATGTTTAACATTAAGGTGAAATTTTTAAATTGTAAAATTCTTTTCCAAAGTTTTGAAGCTAAAAAAGTTATACTTTTACTCCAGCTCAACTTCCGGAAAGTTGACGTTTTTGCAAGTCATAATTACCATTTTTTTGTAATTTGCATAAATTGACTCCTTGGACTGATTTTTTTCAGTAAAATTAAAATTAACATAAACACCTGAAGTGAAAACTGAATAAGATCCTTGGTGCTAACCAGCTATTTTTCCATGCAGCCTTGTGCCAGTTGTTCGTCTATATTGCTATTTATTCAGTTCAAACAAATAAACTATTCAATTTATCAGTAATTCAGTCAAGAGTCAATAAGTATATAGGTCAAATTGATAGATTATCCGCCTACATAGGCATAACAATTGCCCCACTTGGAGACCTAATCGTCCACAAATCTCCAGCTCCAGAACGTGGGCTGGCATATCAGCAACATTAACCCAAATATTTATGAGCGCGCAATAAGACTACTTCCGGAACACATACACATACACGAAGCATTATATTAAACATGGCCGACTATCGCAGCCAACTTAATTAGTTGGATAAAGAGGTTATGTAGCAAAATTTGTAGCGTGTCGCAAATTGAAAATAAAAACCTAAAATACCAAAATATGGCAATTGCAATAGTTATAACTGTACTTACACACACTGTAACGGTAAATGAGTTATAGCCAATGTCGATGACGCATATGAAAATGTCAACAATAACAATTGTCGCCGGCGCGTCAATAACCTGGGCGTTAATTTTTTTCTCGGCGTCCCCCTCTTAAGTTTATTGAACTCAGAACTCAGAACTGTTTTGCATATGAACACGAACTTTGACTTCCCAGAAAATTCCCCCAGTTTTATTGTAAGGGTGTTGGCGTACATGGCTATCTGTGTGTTTGTGTCTAACCGACTCTAGAATGCGACAGGGCTAGACAATATTAGACAAACTTTTACCAGACTATTGACCATACCATACCGCCAGGACACGCGAGGCACTTGTATGGTCAAAACTCTTGTTACTTTTGTTCTTGTTGCTTTATTCGCTCTTAATGTTGTCGCCAGCTGATAAGATAAGCAAACGACCTTTATCATGGTCCAAGTTAAATGTTAAGTAAAATAGTTAGAGGTTAAAATTAAAGCATACTCATTTCAAAGATTTCTTAACCTGTTTCAAAGCAAACAGTTTCGGAAACAAAATTCCGAAATTCTATTAATTTGAAACCAAACCTTGAACCGAACCGAATATGAACCAAATTACTAAACCCGAACCCGATTAAAACCAGACTTTTCAGTTATATTCAACCCACGCCAAGTTTATGTTTAATTAATTTATTTATTTCATTAGAAATCATAATTATAAGATAGTTTAGGTCTTTATTCGCAATTAATTTTTTCACTACAAGTTAAAATTATCTTATTGTATTTTTTAGGTAACAGAAACTTAAAAACAACTTGATCAACTACCAAAAACCTTAAAATATTTATTTAACAAGAAAGTTGTTATTCACTTTTACTGTTAAATTTATTTATCTAAATAAGTACATCGAATCAGATAATAAACAGCCTGGTACTATGTTCCATATTACGTACATAAGTATATTATTAGGTTTTTATAAAACCGATTATGTGAAAGCGATTAGTGGATCACGCCGGTATTACCAATTTAACGAATTCCTATTTAATAAATAGTATTTATTAATCTTAACAAATTTAAACAAATTTTTGAATGCAATATATGCTTTAAATTTAAAATGTGAATGTTACAAACATCTTAAAATATGACCATTATTTTTTAGGTACAAATAGACAATCACATAAATTAACCGATGTAATTTCAAATCTCTCGCAGCTCGGCAACGCCACCTACAAACCTCTCGCATATGGCGCGCATGATGGATTCCCTAATTTTGGACTCGCTGTCACCGTTTGCCTTCACCAAAATCACAACCACTAGCAGACCGTCACGTACCGGCAATGCTGTAAAGAAGCCCCCATCAGATGCTGCACACCCTCATGCGGATCCACATAGACATGCTGTGGGCACGGGTTACAGGCCGATCAACAATCTAGGAGCGAATGCACCCAATGGCTTGGGAATAGGCGGTCCACCAACACTAAGAAGCAAACAACGACTGCCCACACAAGGTTTGTAGATGCTTTGGGTGTGCTCGGGTTGTTCAACTCTAATTAAACGCAGTCTTCGATACAGAGGTAGCACCACAGCCGCGTAGCAATCCAACATCGATGTCGTTTCCCTCACAGCAGCAGCAACAGCAGGAAAACCGATGGGTGTCCTCGTTGAGGCGACGTGATCCAGAGCTGCAACCAACGCTGCCCTCAATCAACAACGCTCTGAACAGCAATAATCTCAGCCAGAGCACCAATAATGTGGGTACGACCTCCAGTAACACGGGCTGTAATGCCGCCATCGGATATCGCATGTTTCGATCTGGACGTCCGGCTGTTTCGACTGCCGCCGTACGGAAAAGTCGTTCGGTGGAACGTTTACGGGCTCGCAAGCTGAGCATGAATACCCAGCTGAGTCTTAAGCACAAGCCCATCAAGAAGAATTCATTGGATGAGAATTCCAATTCGGATGATCAGGATGCGACCACATCACTGGAGGACAACTCACACATGCAGTCGACCACACAGAACACGCCGAAGTGTTCTCCCAAAACAAAGGTCAAGCATTTCTCGCCCATTGGCTATGAGGGTCACCTGGTGGATACCCTGGAGAAGGATATACTGCAGCGGCATCCATGCATCAAATGGACCGATGTGGCTGGCCTCAATGAAGCCAAGACCATTCTGCAGGTAAAGTGAAAGATTGGTAATACTTGTAATTTTGAATAGTTCAGTTTTTGCTTATATAGGAAGCTGTGGTCCTTCCGATTATAATGCCCGAGTTCTTCAAAGGCATACGTCGTCCGTGGCGTGGCGTTTTGATGGTGGGTCCCCCGGGCACTGGCAAAACGATGCTGGCTAAGGCGGTGGCCACCGAATGTGGCACAACATTCTTCAACGTCTCCTCATCCACGCTGACATCCAAGTATCGCGGGGAGAGCGAGAAACTTGTGCGTCTGCTCTTCGAAATGGCTCGATTCTACGCGCCTAGTACAATATTCATTGATGAGATTGACGCGTTGTGTGCCTCACGTGGCAGCGACTCGGAGCATGAGGCAAGTCGGCGCTTCAAGGCGGAGCTGCTAATCCAGATGGACGGACTGAATGCGAGCCTGCAGGACGACAAGGTCATCATGGTGCTGGCTGCCACCAATCATCCCTGGGACATCGATGAGGCATTCCGCAGACGTTTCGAGAAGCGTATTTACATCCCCTTGCCTAATGGTGAGAAAGTAAAATAAATCGGATGTATTTCAGAGCTTAATCGAATTATTCTTTAGAGGAAACTCGCTCGGCGCTACTTAAGATCTGCCTCAAGGAGGTCTCCCTGTCGCCGGATCTCAACACCAGCATCATTGGCGATGAGCTGCAGGGCTATACGGGCTCCGATATCAGCAACGTGTGCCGTGACGCCTCCATGATGGCCATGAGGCGCCTCATCTCCGGACGCACGCCACAGCAAATCAAGCAGATACGACGCGAGGAGGTCGATCAGCCCATTACCCTGCAGGACTTTGTAGACGCACAGCAGCGCACCAAGAAATCCGTTTCGCCCGATGATGTGGCACGTTTCGAGAGATGGATGGAGGACTACGGCTCCTGCTAGTTGTATGGTCTATGTGCTAGCTAAGCACCAGATCTAAAAGTCCCCCTCATTTTATCCACATAGTTGTACTTCCAATACAGTTTTTTTAATATTATTATTATTATAACAGTGAAAAACAAATATACCTTGTTTAGTAGAGCTGGGCTTCGATGCGATTACGATTCGATTAAATGGACTCTTTTTGCTGTCGATTAAATCAATTCTTCAGGGTCTGCTACTGTCGGTTACGTCCGACTATATGCTTCCACCCGGCGGTTCTGGATGGATGGATGGGATTTTAATTTTTTTCAAACAAATTGAATTAAATTTGTATTTCGATTAATCCATTAAATCGATTTCTAGAAGTGAATCGATTGAAAATATCGAATCCACAAAATCAACGATCGAGCCCAGCTCTAATGTTTAGGTATATCTTCTTTCTTTTTATAATTGAATATTATTACTGAATAATATTACTATATTTAATTAAAGCTCAAGTGCCCCACACATGCCTCGAACTCTGCTCCACACATACACGAACAAGCGCATAGAATAAATAAGAGGAAATACTTTTTTAATACATATTTATTCGACAGAATCCTATTATAGGCTTATAGCAACAAATTGTATTTTGTAATCAACATATTTAGAAGGAAAAACGTAAAAACGTAATAAATTAATCAACACCCAAAATGGCATTATCTCTTTTTGTGGGATTAATATCTTTTTTGTTGGAATTTATGCTCGCAGCTTCTCAATTGTGTTTTTATAATCCTGCTCAATGATCACGTATTCCTCCTGCAGCTGCTCCATGCGCTGGTTTGTATTGGGCAAACGGGCGCGCAACATTTCCGTATCCATCTTAAAGCGTTCCAATTTCTGCAGGTCCTTCAGCTGCTTGTAGTAGACGGCATTCAGGCGCTTCTTTACCTCCAAACGATACGCTCTATATTCGTTCTCGTCGTGCAGATTTGTATAATAGAGGCGTATCAGCTCGTACACCTTGCGCACCTGACGCGGATTCAGTTTGAGCACCTCACGTGCCTCACGCACCATCTCCTTGTTGAACCCCTTGACGATCTCGTTGCGCGCGAAGGTCTTCAGATCCATGCACAATCGTGCATCGACAAAGTTGCGCAAACGCTGAAAGTCCTCGGAGGGATCCTCAACAGTGATGTCAACCACAACGCTCTGCGCCTGATAGAACTTGTAGATCGTCTCGATCAGCTGTGTGGCCAATCCCAGCTTCTGAAACGGAGGCAGAACCAGCATCTGGCTAATACGCGGCCGCTTGTTCTGCGGATAGGCGTAGTATTCATATACGGTGGTATAACCCGCCGTGGCATACTGGTAATCTCCATCCTTGTTCTTGTACTTCTCATAGCTACAAAAGAATTAGATTGGCATAAGCAGGAATATCGGCTAAGCTTTAGAGCTGGGTTCGATTTCGTTACGTACCATATGAAATAGCACCACTGTGCGTCGTCGGTGTCGATGTAGGAAGCGGCATCGACAAACCACAGCACGAACGTCTGCAGACGCGCAAAGAATTTCAAGAACGATGAGTTCTTGTGGTCGCATTGGTAGATTTCAAAGAGACGCTCGCTGCCGTCGTCGGAGCGCTGCGTGTACTCGCTGAGCTTCTCCCCAAACGGCTGGAATTTGTCGGCCTTATCCAGGGTCTTGAGGAACTCGTCCAGGTTGATGAAGTAGCAGCCATCGGGCAGGCTTTGAGCAATCGTGGCCACAATATCATCGGCCTTTATTTCCCCCTTCGAGATCTCATTCACGCGCTTCTTGTACTGAATGCCAAGGTAAATGTGCAACGGTCCAGCCGTATAAAAGACGCGCACCTTCAATCCCTCATAGCCGAATATCGTTTCAGATTCCCCGAAAATCTGATGGGCCATCAACGGATGGAAAATTAGGGCATCGTCGTCAATGTCCGCCTTGTCCCGTACTGTAATCGAAAATATTAAAAATAAATAAGTAAAATACTAGACAGATTGATCTGGCTATATCGACTCGTGCTGATTAAGAATATATATGCATATACAGTTTGTAGGGCGTGGCACGCCTCCTTCTGGGTACTATACATATTTCCTATTTGCACCAGCTCAATAGACCCCTTGGTACCCTATTAAAGTACAGGGTACAGAAATGAGTCCCGGCCTGTTTCGATGCGCACTTACTTAGCTTAAACTGCACCGTTTCCAGCGCATCTATGACCAAATGCTGATATTCCTGAATTTGTGCCATTTTTTTGCAATCTTTTGGGCCGCTTCGCAATTTGGCGCGCAAAATGTGCTTGTGGTTGTGGCGTCGGAGGAGCAAACGTTAGCGACGCTGTGTGAATGCTGTCTATAAGCCTCCTAGCTGTTGACTTCAATGGTAGAACCGATACTGTAACGCTATTTTGTGAAATAGTTTTCTAATAATTGTATGTTTAGCAAATCTTTGCGCGGCTTAACAAAGGCTGGCGGCTAGTGTTGCACAATGCATGCTTGTATGCAGACCAGGGCTGCACGATGTACCGCACGTTCATTGCATGAATTAATTTTCAAGTTAATTTATTACTGAATGATTTATTCGGCCTTTTGGATGCATTCATTCAGATGTTTTATGGGCATTTTAATTTTTATAAAAACAGTAATTCTTCAGTTATTTACATTTTAAACAAAATCCATGAATTATTTGCGACGCTGTACATATCGATAGGCAAAAACTTGTCGACACTTTCGATACTATCGATATTGCCTACAACTACCCGCAGCCAACTTAACATCATTTGTAAGCAAATTTCTGCGAGTTTTAATCTAAAATTTATTTGTTTGCGTATTTCTAAATAAATTACAAATATTAAAAAGCAGCCAGCTCAGTAGGGGCAGCGTTGAGCTTAACTTGTATATTCCGAGCAACTGAGAAACACGCAAACAAACAAAACGTAAGAAACAAAACGTGAGTTGCGGCGCCTCCAAAAGTTGCAGTGTCATAGCGCACAATAACAGAAAATTATTATTAAATTATTGTTTTATTTGATTATTGTAGAGATCGATATGGACACCTATTTGTTCGACGGCGGCCGCATCACCAAGATGGAGGTGGACTATGAGCCGGCCTGCAATGAGAAGATCCCGCTGGCCAAGGAGCTGGCAAAGGGGAATCCCGACGCTTTCCACGAGGCCATCGAGATGATGCTGCAACTGGAGAAGCAGACCCGCCTGGGCGCCGACATGGTCTCTTGCTCGCGTGTGCTGGTGGCCATCTGCCAGATATGCCTCGAGGCTGGCAACTGGAATGCGCTCAATGAGTACGTCTCCTTGCTGGTGCGTCGGCGCTCGCAGCTGAAGCAGGCGGTGGTCAAGATGATACAGGAGTGCTGCACCTACGTGGAGCAGACGCCGGACAAGGAGACCAAGCTTAAGCTCATCGACACGCTGCGCTCCGTCACCGAGGGCAAGATCTATGTGGAGATCGAGCGTGCACGTCTAACCAAAATCCTGGCGGACATCAAGGAAGCCGATGGCGATGTGGCCGGCGCTGCCTCCGTGATGGAGGAGCTGCAGGTGGAGACCTACGGTTCCATGGACAAGCGGGAGAAGGTGGAGCTGATACTGGAGCAGATGCGTCTGTGTCTGCTAAAGGAGGACTATGTGTCCACACAGATAATTGCCAAGAAGATCAGCATAAAGTTCTTCGACGATCCCAGCCAGCACGATCTCAAGCTGAAGTTCTACAATCTGATGATACAGCTGAATCGCGATCAATCCTTCCTCAACACCTCGCGTCATTATCAAGCCATCGCAGAGCCGCCACGCAAGAAATCCCCAGCAGCCGTCGACTCCACCACCGGCGACGACAAAAAGCCCAAGGACGACAAGGAGGACAAGGCGCCAGACGCCGATGCCGTAGAGCCCGCCATCGAGCTGACGGAGGCCCAGCAAAAGGAGCTCACAGAGAAACTGGTCTGCGCCGTGCTCTACTGCGTCCTGGCGCCCTACGACAACGAACAGAGCGACATGATGGCCCACCTGGCCAAGAACAAGAAGCTGGAGGATGTGCCCGTCTACAAGTAATGGCTAAGTCTATATATATCAAGTCTCTTGCCAGCTAACGTCTTTGCTTTCAGGGAAATTCTGCGTCTGTTCATGTCCAAGGAGCTCATCAATTTCGATACGTTCAATGCTGACTTCGGCATGGTTCTGGCGGAGAACGATATGTTCAAGGACAGCACCAAGCACGGCAAGAAGTGCATTACCGAGCTCAAGGATCGCCTCATAGAACACGTAATTATTATTATTTTAGGCAATATGTTCTTTGTTAGACCGATTTTCCGGAAATTTGTTGAAACGTCCCCTACTAAAATTTTCTTTTTATTATTTTACTCTATCCTATTTATACCCTATACCCATTGAAAAATGGGAATAACGAGGTTAATAACTTTGTCAGAATTTATATAACAGGCAGAAAGATTCGTGGCAGACCTAACAAAGTATATATATTGATCAGGATGACGAGCTGAGTCGATATAGCCCTATCTGTTTTGATCATTTTAAAAGGTGTTTACCAATCGCAGATCAAGTTTATTTCAAATCTTAGATGCCGCACCCCTTTCGCCCACTGTGAACGTATATAGAATTCATTGCCCAATTAAAGACATACAATCAATCATACGCAGATCAAGTTTATTTCAAATCTTAGATGCCACGTCCCTTTCGCCCACTGTGAACATATATAGAATTCATTGCCCAATTAAAGACATACAAATCTATCTAGATCAATATCATATGCAGATAAAGCTTATTTCAAATCCTGGATGCCACGCCTCAATTACGCTCTAATCGATAAAAACTGAAAGCGTAATATTAAACATTGAACGTTGTTCTTTGGAATATATACTCTATTATATTGTACTTAACTGTCCTGAAAATCGCATTTAAATCGGTCGATAAACACAGGAGATATTAACGAAACAATATTGCAGGCATTGCTCGAAGAAAACTACCTGATTCGCATAACTAATTTGAGTTTTCTTTCAGAACATCCGCATCATCGCGATGTACTATTCCCGTCTGCATTTGTCGCGCATGAGCGAGCTGCTGAATCTGCCCACGAACCGCTGCGAGGAGTATCTGTCCAAGTTGGCCAACAGCGACACGATCCGGGTGAAGATCGATCGCCCGGCTGGCATTATCTACTTCACCACAAAGAAGAGCGCGTCGGATATATTGAACAACTGGGCGACCGATGTGAATCAGCTGATGTCGCTGGTCAACAAGACCTGCCACCTGATCAACAAGGAGGAGTGCGTCTATTCGGTCATGTGCGCTGTGGAGGAGTAGAAGCACTTTAGGATTATTGAGTTTTCTAATTTGGAACGCCTGCCCCATTAACCTAAACCACATACATTTATTGTAATACCAACTATTCGAACATCCAACAATTATTTTGCAAGGTTTGCAAGTTTGTATTCATTGAATGAACTACAACAAATAAAACTAAACTTCAAATAACAACAAATAAGTTTTTCAAAAAGTCTCTTCCGTTTCGATAAGTTGGGGAAAATGCAACGTGTTATCGATAGAACTTGTTGCATCAACTCTGCTTGCTTCACAGCAGTGCACACAGTTTAGCTTGTTATAGGCTAGACTTTTGCCAAAAAAAACTGATTAAACATTTGCCAAATGGCTTATAGCTAAATCTAGCATATTTTAAATTGATTCAGCATGCTCTAACTGTATTACCTTAAACAAAATACTTAAATTTTAAATGAATTTAATGAAATAGAATAGAAGAAAAATTACAAATAAATATTTAGTATATTTGCCGAGAGAATATTTAGATTTTATTTCATCAAATATTAACTATATTGATTATTATAGGCAGGGAATTATTAATAAATTTAAGCTACATTAAAACATAAAAAACAATTCAACAATCCATATCCATTTTTTGCTATTTTTAGCTTATTTTAGCGTGCCCAAGAACTGTCAGCACTGCCGGCAAGAAGAAGAAGCGCGAGAAAATAAACTCAATGTGCATTTGTTTATTGTGAAATAGTATTATTTAATAATGCCAAAGCAGGACTGCAAATACTGGGACAAATGCTACCAGCGCAACGAGGCCCACTTGGAGAAATACAATCATCCCAGCAAGGAAGCGGAAACGGCAACGGAAGCGGAAACAGAAACGCAGAAAGTGGCGCCAAAACGAAAGGCGACAACCGGAAAAGACGAAGAGCCGGATAAGCCAAAAACAAGCGGCACAGTGGAACCAGCTGCAATGGAAGTGGATAAAACTGTGGAAGGGGAGGCTGGTGGCTATGAGGCAGAGACGGCGGAGTTGCAGAAGGAAGCGTTGAACAACATAGCGGGAAAGAACTATATGGAAATACTGGAGAAGCGCATACGATTCTCGGTGCAGCAGGAGTACGACGATCTCTGCAAGAGCAACGAGTTCATCAGGCACAAGTTTCTGGTGGAGATGCCGCCGGATTTCTACGACTTCTGGCAGTTTGCCAACACGCTCAAGAAGGGCACCGAAAACGCAGCGCTATTAAAGCACTTTGAAACCGCATTTCAGCTGCAGTTGGTTGGCCCCTTTGAGTTTCTGGCGGGAAAATTCCACAAGGCGAAAATCGGCGAACCTGGAGATTATCTGCGCCACTGGCGCTTCTACTACGATCCGCCGGAGTTTCAAACGGTCTTTGTGCGCGCCGGCACCGGCATTCATTACGGCTATTGGCGCGACGTGCCGCAGGATAAGGAACGTCTGCTCCTGGCCCGCAACGATGCCAGCCGCAACTGCGAATTTGAATTCATAGCAGGCAATATATTCGAGGCGTTGCTCTACTATCTGGAGCATGATTACGTGGGCACGCCCTTCACAGCGGCCCAAGTGGCGGCCACCAAGAAATCCCTCAAGCAGCACATGGCCGACAAATCCCCGGAGCTGGCCGAGCTCAATAGTCTGGTCAAGGAGCGCAACAAGCACGTGGTCACACGCACATTCCATCGGGCTGGTCTGGTGGTGCCCTACGAGCGCAAATCCCAGCAGGGTTACAGATCCCTGCTGGTCAGCGATGCGGAGCTCAAGAAGATCCTGGCGCTGTTCGAGCGCAAGGACATGAACGATGCCAGTGAGATTGCCAAGAAGGCTGTGCTCGAGAAGCTGCAGCCGGTGGCCAATGCGGCCAACATCGCCGTGGATGAATGCGACTTTGGCACTGCCCTCGAGCTGGGCATCGATCTCTTCAGCAGCGGGCACAAGGAGCTGCACATGCTCATCTCATCGCTGCTGGTGCCGGCATATTCGCTGCTCCAACGGCCCCAGTTCATAGCCATTGCCAAGGCGCACATGGAGCAGCGCAGCAGAGAACTTAATCTAAGCATTTTTCAAGTATTAAAATAGGCCAAGTTACTCTAAACCATGTTCAGCCCATAACCAGTTTATTAAAGTTTATCAAACAGCCACCGATCATCCGTCTTTCCTCCCCTCCCTCTACATGTACAGGTGGGAGCTCTCCTTGCGGGGGGGCACGTACCGCTCGCTGCAGGGCACGCCCAGCTTCTGCAGCAGCTTCAGCACCGGCTGGGCAGCAACGGCGTCCAGCGGCAGCTTGTCCACATAAATGACGTAGGAGGTGACCGGAAGCTCCATTTGATGGCGCCAGCCGGCAACTGCAAGGGAGGAGAACAGTTAAAATTTTTTATAAAGTCGTATAAGCAGTTTTGCCAATTTTGCTGAAGAAAACTGAAGCCAAGAAAAGTATAAGCCTTGTTTTTCCCATTTTCCAATGGGTATACAGGGCATATAAGTTATTTTCAGTTTTTCTATGATTTTTAACAACAATTTAGATAACAATCTTATAAATCTCGTAATTTCCCAGCAAGCATTTTATGAAATTTTTAATCGTATTCGAGTCTTTTTTGGGTAAATTAAAGATATTTAATTTTTGGGAGTTTTACAAGAATTTTGTAAAAATCGAGAAAAAGCAAAAAAAGCAAAATTCTTTTTGAAAAATGATAAAAATAGCGCTTGATTTGACGGGAAATAGGCGCAATTGGCAACACTGCTGTGGAGATAAAATAACTGTAACTGAAACGGAAATGGAAACTTACTGCCAGCCGTTACGCCGGATATGAAATTGGGCGCCTCCAGCTCGGAGGCAGCGGAGTCCTTGGCCCCCACCCGATGCACGATGGCCACATTATCAGCATACCTGCTGATCTCCTCGCTCTTGTACTCCACCTTGGGCTTCAGGCTGATGGTCAGCACCTCCTTGGCCAGTTCGGCGTAGGGCATCAGCAGCTCCGTGATCTCCCCGCTGTTGGTCACATCCTCGTGCAACGCTGCAATCAACTGCCTATTGGAGGCGTTCCAGTGCAGAGCCGAGGATTTTGTTGGCAGCTCGCAGATGCTTTTGGTTTTGTCCTGCAGCGCTCCGGCAAAGAATTCCGGAATGTGGGGTCCCTCGATGAGCACGAAGAGGTCGCTGGGCGTGGCGGTTTCGGTGCCGCCATCATTAAATTTCAGACTTAATCTAAAAAAAATGGAATTTCAGTTAAGCCGCATTGTAAACAATTGGAAATTTGCCGACTCACTTTGCAGCTGGTTTGATATTATCAAACTCATCCTCTTCGCAGTCGTCCCAGAAGGCGCGGGAGGAGGGAATGTTAACTTCTCCAAAACCGGGGCAGCTCATTTTAATAATAATTCAACAACTTTCTACGGACAAGATCAAAAATATTCTGCTTGTTAATTTTGCTCAAGTCATTTTCAAAAGTATCGAGTAAGCTTTGGCGATTTGTACTTGCCGGTAACGCGCACGAGTATTTTACAGTGCCAAGCAGCGCTGACAATTTAGCAAGCTTTAAAATTATATTTATGCTTGTCACATATCTATTAAAAAAATATTAATTTATTATTTAAAATTCAATTTTGACTTAAATTCTACTATACATCTTGTTTGCATACCTCCTTTTCTTAATATTATTACTTTTTTGCAGATAGTTTCTTATATAAATCTGGCAATTTTTGGCAAACCTGTTTTCAAGTCGCGCCAAATTCTAGTACTTATATATCTAGTTTTAATTTAAAAATATAATTCAAGCATTATTTTCAATAATACCGACAAGGTTGATACGACAATTTGTATGCAATTATTGAAAAAAGCACATTTCTACCGATATTTTAGCTAATAGTGACAGAAAGTTTCGATATGGTTGTATCACTAGTATCCAGAACGAAAACACCGAAGGGTGGCTCGATAGACTTATCGTAGACAGACGCAGTAATCGATGCATTTTACATCCTGGGCAGCAGTTCGTACAAACAAATTGATTTTTCTGCCGAAATAAGCAAATAGATTTTCCCTGCGATTTTTGATTAAATAAATACCGTAGAGCACCTAAAATAAAACCAAGTTTTACAAAATGACAACTTCGCAAGTTGACCAGGTAAGCGGACTTAGCTAAAAACCAATTTATTTGCTTCTAACCTGTAAATGCGACGCCATTACAAGCAAAAATTTTGATAACGCTAAATCATTGCAGAAGCGGGCTCAAATCAAGCTAAAGCACGATCTGGAGCCGTATCGTAACGCCATCGTCGGCGCCTACGGCATTCTCACCTGGGAGAAGCAATACTACGCCGGAGTCGTATTCGGCGCGATTAGCGTGCTCTATCTGTTGCTCTGGTATCTCGACTTGTCCTTCATTACGCTTATCTCTTTGCTGCTTCTGCTGGTTAATCTAATGGAGTTTGCCATTCCGGCCCTCTCGCGTCTGCTCTCCAGCGGCAGCACCTGGGACGGTGAGCAGGAGGCCAAGTTCGAGGAGGTCTGCGGCCAGCTGTACGGCATCAAGGCCGGATTATCCGGCTGGTACGATTACTTGTTCAAGGAGCGTAAGCCAACACTGGTGAGTTGTAATCACTTGGCATTGTTGCCCATTTCGCTTTTTTCCCGTCAAATCTGGCTGTATTTTAGCAGCATTTGCTAGACAAATTGTAAAACTGCGGGCAGCGGTAAAACTATTTTTTGTACTTAGCAGTTTTTTCGTTTTTTCTTGAGCTTTACAAAATGCCTGCAAAATAAACAATTATAGATCTGTCGCCATTATTCTGATCGCTGTTTGCACAGATCAATAATGACAACATAATTTGCAGTGTCATTTGTTGTCATTCGATATTCTTTTATAGGAAACACAATTGCAAACAATACTATGCAATTGAAAACCAGTAAGGTCGTATATTATTCTTATATTTTTCAGAACAGATCTGTAAATTTTTTTAGCTTTATTGCTGTTCTCGTCTTTCTTCAAATAAAATCACTTTAAGTTCAATATAACCAACGGTTTGATTTGTCAAATTAGAATAACAGTTCAAATCAAAATCGGTGTATAATAAAATAATTCCGCGTGAAAAATAGTCTAAAATGTAAAATTAAATTTTAGGTTATAACTTGCGAATCTTATGATCATAAATCTTTATTGTTTTATAGCTATTTGTTTTAAATTTATTTCTGAGTGCTTTGCGTTAAAAACAGCTCCCGAACAATTGGCGAAACTGGTTTTAGGAGTTACCTACAACATAATATCCTAATTTGTATAGACTCCCATGGACTTAACGCTATTATTTTTATGTTTCTTCACCAGGTCGTCATTGTTACGAGCGCTGGTCTACTGGCAATGGCCTGGCTTGGAGCCGTCATTAACAACTTGTTGCTGATGTATTGCGTCACGGTTCTGCTCGCCATGTGGCCCGGACTAAATGAAAACGACGTTATCAAGTCGCTTACCCAGAAGGGAACGAAGATAATCAATGAGAAAATACTGGGCGGCAAGAACAAGCTGCAGTAAGGGGATCCTCTTATAATTAATACAATTATATTCATGGATATGTATTGAAAAAAACAACAAAGCATGCATAAAGAAATATCTACACCCTCACCACATTTGACCAAAAATAACAACATATTTATAGTCATGTACTTGCCATTGATCACGCTCATTAACCAATCTCTCTAGAAATATACATATATTTAAAGCTAGGTCTACTATGCGCATCCTCGTCATACCATCGCAACTAGTTGAATCCATCAAATTATAAATAAATACATGCATATTTTGTAATTATTATACATCATCATCAGTGTAATTTTAAGTTTTTACTGGTAGAATCTCGAGCGAAATGAAAGACATTTGTGTGATTATTTGTGAGTTAGTTGAAATTTAATGATAATCCCGCATAAGTATTACGCGTCTACCGATACACACATTTATACTTAATAAAGTAATAAAGTTTTCTGAAGTGAATTAAACGATACGCAGTTTTCTTCCTCTGTTACTAGCTGCCACGCCCCTCCCGAGATCTGGAACGCGCATGTTTGCTTTTCTTAGTTTTCTTGCTCTTTTTGCTGTGGTGACTGCGTCGAGCAGAGTCTTCATCGTCACTGCTGGAAGAAACATCTCGATGTCGGCTTTTGCTCTTCGACTTCTTGGATTTCTTCTTGGACTTGCTGCTGCTTTTTGATTTCTTCTTATTTTTGCGCTCGTACGCAGAATCGGAGTCACTTTCAGTCGACTCATCCGTGTCTTCTGCCTCGTCCGAGGAGCTCCGCTGCCCCCGTCGGCTGCTACGCTCCTGGTAACGACTGTTGCTGCTGCCTGTGGCGTAATCTTCTTTACGTCGATCTTCCGTGTCGAGCGCCTTCTGGTTTTGCTCTCTGTAGGCAGAGTTGTCTTCCCTATAGTTCCTGGCGATCTTTTCTCCGCCGTTTTTATAATCATCTCTTCTGCGTTCTTCCTTGTAGTCGCCACTGCGATCCTTATAATCGTCTCTTCTACGTTCTTCTTTGCGATCCTTAGCATCTCTTCTACGTTCTTCTTTGTAGTCGCCACTGCGATCCTTATAATCGTCTCTTCTACGTTCATCCTTGTAGTCTCTGCTGCGTTCATCCTTATAATCTCTGCTTGGCTTGTCTTTGTAATCTCTGCTGCGCTCCTTGTAGTCCCCGCTGTGTTTTTCTTTGTAGTCCCTACTTTCTTCCTTTTTTACCTTATGCAGCCTGCCTTTGTCATCATCTGGGCTTGGCCTTCGCTCGGCTTTTACGGTTGGCTTCTCCGTCTTCACAATTATTTGGCCGTGCTCATTCTCCAGCTTTTTAAACTCCTCGTACTTGGCCGAATCTGAAAGTAATCACAACAATTAGAATTTTAATTTTTTAGCAGAGAGTGTAATCATTATTAATTTTATTTAATATATCCGTAATAATGTATTTTTTATATATATTAAGATAATTATTATTTTCCTCACCGATAATGATTAATTTTGAGTAATTTCATACTAATATTAATTTTGAGAAAACAAAATTGTCAATCGTTAAAATTAAAATTTCTCGTACCTCCCACATTAATTAATGTGAAACCCTCGCTGTATAACTCTTGCAGGCCCAACTCTAACTGGCCCAACTCTTGCTGGTCCAACTCTTGCTGGCCGAGCTCCCGTTAGCCCAACTCTTGCTGGCCTTTTTCACTATCCTAACTCTCATTGGCCCATTTTCCGCTGGCCCAACTCTCTCTGGTTGAACTCTCAATGGTCCAACTCTTGCTAGCCCAACTCTAGCTAACCCAACTCTCGCTGGCTCAACTCCCGCTGGCCCAACTCTCATTGACCGCTTGTTTGTTTTAGCTTCTTACTTATGCATTTTCCGTACTGAGCGTATTCCTTGCGGGACACGACCTGGCAGAGGAACTCGTTGAATGTTTCGATTGTGCCTCCGATGGCCATGCGAACAATTATACGGCCCGCATGATCATCGAATCCCTCGATTTGTCCATACTGATCCTTGAACTTCCCAGCCAGAATGCGCACATGGGCTTGCTTCTTGATCTCCAGCACTTCGTTCTTCTCCGGCTGGACGAGCAGCGGCTTGGGCCTGATGGCCTTATCCGCACCCAGGCCCATGCCCTTGGGACGCTGAAAGGGCGCATCGTCCACTGGACCGGCGTTCTTCTTCTTGGGCGGCGGATCCACCCAGCCCATGCCGCGCAACAGGCCCAGACCAAACTGGCTGATGGGAACGGCCTCGTAGTCATCCATGGTCGCCTCCTTTGCGCCCTCGAGCGGCAGCTCATCGGCCTTCACAGCGGGCACAACAAGCGTGCGATCTTCCCCCTTTTCTGTGGCATTGGCAGCAGCGAGCAGCTCCCTTGCAGCACGTTCTTCTATGCTCAGATCCGTAACCTCAGCGATGGTTTGGGCTTCGAGGTCGGCGTCTTCGGGCTCCGGCTCATCCTCTCCAAGCAGCACAGCGCGTCGCTTCATCAGACTGGCCAGCGCCGTGGAGGTTTTCTGATTGCCTATCATCTGTATTACCAGCGGAGCAGCTTTTTGGCTTTCTCTTACTAGCTTAATTTCCTTGCCCTCGAGGCATTTGATGAGCTCCACTTGCTTCTCCTGCTTGGGCACATTGCTGGGCAGAATTGTTGGCTTTTTAGTTAATTTACTAAAGCCAAAAGAAATCTTTTTGGCCTCCATCGTGCAGAATAACAACCAAATAATTCTGCAAACGTTTATAAACAAAAAATGCAACAGCTGTTGGGGCTGCCAATCTGCGAGAGGCATATCGATAGTATCGATATTTGAAGTTTATCAAATGTTTATATATATAATAAATTACAGACATTTTAATTTCAACAAAAACTTTATTTTTCATATTCATTATTTATTAATCTATTTAGCGATTGGCTGCTTCATTGTCTACAAATTTAAAATAAAGTTTAATTGTACATCGATATTATCACAGCACTATCGATATCTATGACACTTATTTAATTAATTTAAAAATCAGAATATAGCTAAATATATATTCAGTTATTGCCTAAATTTGCAACTGTTATTTTCAAGTGCTCATTGCAATAAGTGCTTTAATACATAACAACTAATTAATTTGTGTTATCGAAACTTCTGGAATCGTTCGTCATCGCTTCTAACCTCAAAGCGAACGTCCCTCATTCTCTTTGCAAAGGCGGCAACGGCACAACGTGAAGCACGAGTTCTTTTATTTTCACACAGAAA
Source organism: Hypselothyrea guttata (assembly GCA_035045125.1). NCBI lineage: Eukaryota > Metazoa > Arthropoda > Insecta > Diptera > Drosophilidae > Hypselothyrea > Hypselothyrea guttata. Next base: position 186,204 of record JAWNNJ010001399.1, read on the forward strand.
TTAAGCAAAACCCGCTTTAAATATGTATGGTGGCCAGCAACCAATACTCGTGTTGAGTAAGTAAATAATTTTCATGCGATGCAGCGCGATTTACCAGCATAAATCATCCTTTTAGGTCAAAACACAAAGAGGGAATCGGGCCGAAAAGTGCAGTTGGAGAATATTCAAGCCGGAAAGGTATGAGTGTGTGTGTGTGTGTGTTTCTGTCGGTGTATGTGTGTGTGTGACTCACATGTCTGCGTTTTGTTGCTGCTGCGACTCTTGACCATCTGTTGAGATCAGTGTTGCCAATTTGTCCTGTTTCTGGATAGATCTGTCCTTTTTATACCCAGTTTTCCCCATTTTCAATGTATGTATGTATAAAGTATATATATTATTAATCAGGGTGACGAGCTGAGTCGATATAGCCCTGTCGATCTCGGCAACTATAAGAGCTTTTTTTGTATTCAATACGCTGATCAAGTTTATTTCAAATTTTAGATGCCACGCCCCCTTTACTCCCAAAAATCAATAAAACCAACAACCTCGTATTTTTCAACATAAAAATTGGAATAACAAACGTAACAATTGTACTATATTTAATTATCTTGAAAAGCGCATTAAAATCAGTTAATAAACTCAGGAGTTATTAACCAAACAAATTTAAAAATAAAAAGTCGAATAACAAGCGTAATATTAAACATAGAATGTTATACGGAATATAGATTCTTTTATTAGATTTAACTATTCTGAAAAGCGCATTGAAAAGAAATACATACTTTTTTTTAAATATAAAATTATTTTATTTTTATGGTAATACTATTACTGTAATGTAGTAATTTCTAGCACAGTGAATTATAATAATAATATATAATATTATAATTATTATCGTTATTATTATCATTTTCATTTACTTTTAATTTAATTTCTTAATTTAACTTAAATATTAATTTTAATTTGTATTTTTAATTTTCTATGTCGACTGACAATAGTTGACAATAAATAAATAAATAAAAAAAAAAAAAAATAATAATAATAATAATAATAATTTAACTGAATAGTCCTATTGAGATGATTGAAATTCTGTTGGCCCTTTTCAGGCGATCGCCGATGTGATCCGCACCTGCTTGGGCCCCCAGGCCATGCTGAAGATGCTGATGGATCCCATGGGCGGCATTGTGATGACCAACGACGGCAATGCGATTCTGCGCGAGATTACCGTGCAGCATCCGGCGGCCAAGAGCATGATCGAGATTGCACGGACACAGGACGAGGAGGTGGGCGACGGCACCACGTCGGTGATTGTGCTGGCCGGTGAGATGCTGGCGGCTGCCGAGCCCTTCCTGCAACAACAGATCCATCCGACGGTCATTATACGCGCCTATCGCGAGGCTCTCGAGGATATTGTCAACTATCTGCAGTCCAATCTGAGCGTGCAGCTGGATCTGAAGGACAGGGCGAAGATGGCCGAGGTGGTCAAGGCCTGCGTGGGCACCAAATTCATTGGCAAATGGTCCGACATGGCGGTCAAGATCGCTCTAGACGCTGTGGAAACCGTGACGCTGAATGAAAACGGACGTCTCGAGGTGGACATCAAGCGGTAAGTGGGAATAATATCCATCTGCATTTCTTATCAATAATAATACTGCTCTTGCAGCTATGCCAAGGTGGAGAAGATTCCCGGTGGCGCCATCGAAGACTCGTGCGTGCTGCGTGGCGTGATGATCAACAAGGACGTGACGCATCCCAAGATGCGGCGCTACATTGAGAATCCGCGCATCGTGCTGCTCGACTGCTCCCTGGAGTACAAGAAGGGCGAGAGCCAGACCAATGTGGAGATCATTGGGGAGCAGGATTTCACGCGCATGCTGCAGATCGAGGAGGAGTTTGTGCAGCGCGTCTGTGCCGATATAATTGCCGTCAAACCGGATCTGGTCTTCACCGAGAAGGGCGTGTCCGATCTGGCGCAGCATTATCTGTTGAAGGCCGGCATTACGGCCATTCGCCGTCTGCGCAAGACGGACAACCTGCGCATTGGCCGCGCCTGTGGCGCCACCATCGTCAATCGCACCGAGGAGCTGACGGAGAAGGATGTGGGCACAGGCGCCGGTCTCTTTGAGATCAAGAAGATCGGCGATGAGTATTTCACGTTTGTCACACAGTGCAAGGATCCCAAGGCGTGCACCATTCTGCTGCGCGGCGCCAGCAAGGACATACTGAATGAGACGGAGCGCAATCTGCAGGATGCCCTGCATGTGGCACGCAATCTGGTGCTGGAGCCGCGTCTCGTGGCCGGCGGCGGTGCCGTCGAAATGGCCGCCTCCCAATACCTAACCCGTAAGCAGGTCAAGGGACCCTACACCGCTGTGGCACACGCTTTGGAGATTATTCCACGCACCTTGGCACAGAATTGTGGCGCCAACACCATACGCGCCCTGACCGCGCTGCGTGCCAAGCACGCCTCCTTCGCCGGCGACGGCGTCTGCGCCTGGGGCATCGACGGCGAATCCGGTGAAGTTGTCGACATGAACGTGAAGAACATCTGGGAGCCGCTGGCCGTCAAACTGCAGACCTACAAAACCGCCGTGGAGACGGCAATTCTGCTGCTGCGCATCGATGACATCGTCTCCGGCTCCAAGAAACGCGGCGGCAACGAGCCAACCAATCCCGCTGCCATGGCTCAGGGGCATGAATAGGCACAGCACAGCAGATCCGCAGAGATACATTTGTATTAATAATGCCTAATATCTTAATTCCTAATTTAACACACAAAACACAACACAAACAAATCAATCGCAACACGACAAATGTTTAACATTTCGCTTCTCCTTACCCCACATACAAATTCTTTGTTGCATTTGCTCTCATCTAACAGTACACGAATAAAAACGTTAATAAACATCACTGAATGATGGTCTTAATAAACATAAACTGCATTAAGTTGGCACAGAGATTGAGATTAAAAGGGAAACTTTTAATAGATTTATTGAGAAATGTTAGAGAAAGCGACGGGGATAAAAAAAGAAACATAAACATCAACAAATATCCAATTATTTCAGATTTTTTTAGTTTATTTAGAAGTAGTGGAACAATCGGTTTTTTTTTCAGATTTCTTTCAGATTTTTAGGGAAGTATTTTTAAAAACCTTGATAAAACAAAATCTAATGGTTTTGAAACGGCAGCGTGAAGATTGACAAATTTAGAAAGATTTTTTAAGATTTATTGCAAATTTATTAAACTGTATGGAGTTAAAAATGGAGCAAAAAATTCACGAATTCTAAAAGATTTATTTTAGTTTATTATTATTATTAGAACAATTGATTGGATTTGAAAATCATTAGCGAGAAGATGGACAAATTCAAAAGATTTATTTAGTTTTTTTCGGATCTATTTTAAAATTATTTAAAAATATTAGAATGCAGCCAATTCCAAAAGATTTGTTTTAGTTTATTATTATTATTAAAACAATTGATTGGGGTTAAAATTGAGCGGAAAAATAGGCCGATTTCAAAAGATTTATTTCGTTTTTTCGCATCTATTCAAATTCAATTCCAAAAGATTTGTTTTAATTTATTATAATTATTAGAACAACTAATTGGGGTTAAAAATGAGCGGGAAGATAGACAAATCTTAAAAGATTTATTTCGGATTTATTTTAAAATTATTTAAAAATAACAGAATGTAGCTAAGAATTAAGAAAACTCCCAAAGATTTTTTTCAAATTATTGAGAAGTAAAAGCGAAGATTGATAACTTTGATAAAATTTGTGTAGATTTATTTAAGATTTATTGAGTATCCGAAACTTCGGATGGCTCTGCTTTGTCGTACAAACGCTCGTCCATCAGCTTGAGCACCTCCAGGCCAATGGAGGTGAAGTGGGGCTGCAGGTAGCGGGCGAACAGCTCCAGGCAGTTGGGTTCGCTCTGCTGGGACTCCAGCTCCAGATGGGGACGCAGCCACTCCAGGAGCGGGGGCTTGTGGGAGTGCACGATGCTGGGCACGCTGAGCAGCAGCTCCGTGCGTTTTAGATGCGTGCCGTATGTGGCAGGGGCTTGGGCGTGGCAGCCAATGTAGAGCACTTCATACGGTTGCTTCTGTGCGGCGTCCTCAGGCTGCAGGCTGTTGATCAGTTGATGTTGCACGTTCAGCTTGTACCAGCGCAGTTTGTGCAGCAGACGCAGGCGCCAGCGAGGCAGCAGCTGCGTTTCCAGCGCCGTTTGATGCAGCGTGGAGTTGGTGCACCAGATGGCCACCAGGCTGCGCTCATGGATCAGTTGATGCAGGGGCAGCTGCCCCAACTGCTCATTGTGCAACATGGCATAGCCGAGCTGCTGCTTGGCCCGCTTCAAGCGGCGTATGTATTTGTTGCGCCACGGCGGATCCAACACGATCAGATCGTAGCTGGGCAGCAGCTGTGGCAGCAACGCATTCAACTGCTCCACATTGTGGTTGTAGAAGCGGCTGGCGGGGGGTATAAGAAACGACGACTGGGAATCCCCTCGGAAGCTTTGAAATGCGCCGCTGAAATTGCTGCCGTGCAGCTGTGGCAGCGTGTACTCCGCCTCCCAGCAGCGTGGCAAGCAAGTCGCCTCATTGCCTGCCTCTGCCTGTGGCAAGTACGTCAAGTATTCAGCTACTTTATCAGCCTCCAAGCTGTTGCAATTCGTTTCGTTGCGTTTTCGCTTGCGCTTCGTCTGATTGGGCTGCAGCTGCTGTGCAGGCGCTTTGGCGTGAAATTCAAACAATTGGCTTTTTAGCTTAAAATATTCGCTTCCTCCGACAACACTCTTAGCGTACGCTTCATTAATTAATTGCTTGTGATTGAGAAAAACTGCGTGTTTTTCTTCTTCACTTGTTGTTTGTATTTTAAACATATTGCAAATTATCGATAGGCAACCGCTGCTATCGTGCGCAGTGTTGCCAATTGAAAGTTTTCCCGCCAGATCTGGCTGTTTTTAAAGAGCATTTGCTAAAAAATATTGTAAAACTGCGAAAGTCTTGGTTTTTTTTATTATTTAAGCTATACATTTTATAATATTTATTAGAAGATTTCATATAAATAACGTATTTCCGTTAGTATCGCTTCTGGAAATCTGCTTTCGCCATGTACATCGTACTCCTTTAGTTCGATATCTCTGCGCTGAGCAATATAACGCAAATATCCTTTTGTGCTATTGAAAGGTTCCGTGTTGACCAATTTCCATCCAGTTTTATGCCTCGTAGATAATGCTGATACCCCATGACAACTACTTAGCTGTGACCAGTTATCGAATTCTACGCCCAGATAGTTCCGACTTCGGTCTATAATAACGACTTCCACATCTTCGCCGGCCAAAAGTTTAGCCAATTTTCGCAGCTTTCGTAATTGGATTTCCCAATAATAGCTGGCGGGATCGTAGAATACAATAAAAAAGTCTTTTTCCCGCTCCTTCTCTAGCTGGTAATAATTTCTAGGCAATAGATCTAAGGCTGGAATGGGATTTACCACAACAGCTTCGAATAATTTACCATGCAGCAATTTCTCGCAAAAGTCCTTGGCATATTTGTAAGTAAAAAACATATGCATCGTATACCTGCGACCAGCCTTATCGATGCCATAGATCCGGGGCGGTACATCCGCTCGAAAACTGCCAAAATCATCTGCTTTTAACGCTTCGTGAAAGCCATTGATAGTATTTATGTCGCGTGATTCAAACTTGATGCGTCCAATATATTCCTCTGCCAATTTATCGATCAATTGAATCCATTTCTTTAGCTCCATATAATGTTTGGCAAAATGGTGAAAAGCCACAAAGCGAATTCCATCAAATTGACGCGATTCGATATTCGGTTCGATTCGATTGACTATCGGCTCCATTTCCCCTTCTTTTTTAATGGGAAATACAAGTTCTTTACGATTGCACGCTTGTTAACTGAATCAACTTGTTAACGCCGCTCTCAGCCAACGAAATTTCCGATTTCACAACGAAAGCTTAAATTTAAGTGTGACCATACTCACATTTTTAAATACCAATACGAATTGGCTAGCTGGCCTATCGAACATGTATGAGTTCGCATGCTGCAACTTGTTGTTGCTTGCAGCAGAAAGGTAAACAAAGCAAGTTGCATCGAACAGAGCGCGAAAATCAGCTGCAACCGAAATAGCCAGATTTCGTAAAAATAAGCAAAATAAAATAAATGTTTTTAACAACAAAATATTATATTTATATTTTAGAAAATTATATGGTAGTAAGGTTGCATATTAGTAGATTAGAAGATATCTATTATTTACTATTTATTCATTAACAACTGCCTGCGATTATAACTTTAATAAGGCACACAATTTTAGAGTGTTGAAAACTAAAATAGTTAAGATAAAATTTAATTAATTAAACAATAAACCAAACTTTAAGTACCGAGTGCTTTAGTGTAGCTTATATCTGCCGATTCGTGAATCAATTGGTTTAATTTTGAGTTGCCAAATAATAAATATATGTATATACTTTATGGGGTTCGCCACGCCTCCTTCTGCGAATAGGGTAATTTCCCGTTTTCGACTATCAAAAATGGTCAAATTTAAAGTGGAAATTTCTTAGTTACCAACTGCAATATATGAATAAACGAAATGCGTTTTTAATCGCTTTTCGTTCACTTGCTTTTATTTGAAAAACTTTTGATTTGCAACGGTCTCAATCTATGCATAATCCATTGCATAGCGTGAAATCGGATATCCTATACCTAAATGAATGGTAAACCTACAATAATTAAACCGCATATTCGTAGTACAAATTACATTTTATTACCATTTCGTTGATGCATTTGTGTGCATAGCTTAGCGACTAGCTCAGATTGCGTTAAAAAATAGTGCACTGGAAAAACAAACCCTCGCTAAAACGACAACTATATAACAATTAAAAATATATGTATACTTAATATCAATTTATCGTGTACATACAAATGTGCTGTAAATGTTGCGTATAAAAATTAGATTTAGATTTAGATTCTGTGCCATCGATAAACTACAATATACCCCAGAGTTGCTTAGAGCTACTAGAGCCTAGATACAAATTTTGCCTGCCCCGCCCACTAGAATAGGCGCACCTGTTTGAGCTTATCGTAAATGCTAAAATACAGGGCTGTCGTCAGGCTGGACTTGAGCAGCGTGGGGGCAACACCCTTGTACAGCCCCCGCACGCCCTCTTTCCGCACCGTCTGCTGCAGACAATCCCAGACACCGTTGCACTGCAACGTCTGTCCGAACGTCTGGCGATTGCGCTCAAAGCCCTGGATCTGTAAACGCTTCTTGATAAGATCAAACGGATACACAATCGTCTTCGACAGCATCCCCGACGAGGCGCCCAGCACCAGCAGCGTCCACGTGGGCAGCTGGTTGCGTTCCTCCACCTCGAAGAAGGTGCACGCCGACTCGCTGAACAGCCGGTACGCCATGAAGTTGGTGCCCATCAGCGGCGCTATCTGCAGCAGCGCCGAGGACAGTCCACGGTACATGCCCCGCGGTCCCTCCTGCTGCACAATGGCGGAGACGGCGCGGGTGGCGTTGCTGAAAGCGAAACGAGGAGTGATTAAATTGTTCGTAAATCGATTGTCAACAGAGCTCGCAATAATCGGTACTTCTTTGATTTAAACGATTTGTTTTCTCGGCGATTAAGTCGATTCGATTTATTTGACAATCGATTTTGGGATTTCTTGTGAAATTCAATGTAACGCACTTTAAATTAACAAAAAATGCATAATTGTTGTACGGGTATAATCGGTATAATCTTTCACCTGACTGATCTGCTCTGTCCTTACTAGTTAGACCCTGTACTTTAAAAAAGTAAAAAGGGTCTATCAACTTAGTGCAAAATGGAGATTTGTGTAAAACCCAGAAGGAGGCGTAGACCCCACAAAGAATATATATTCTTAAACAGGACGACGAGGTGAGTCGATATAGCCAAGTACGTCTGTCCGTCCACATAAACACGTAGATCTCAGCAACTAAAAGAGCAATAGACACCACCTTTCCGGTTCTCCTATTCAGTAAGCACATCAAGTTTATTTTAGATTTTTGATAACTCCTTCCTTCCCCCGCAAATAGCAAAAGGTTAGTGTATCTAAAGTTGGTAGGTAACTAGCTTATGGCGTTCTCGATCGGACAAAAACAGCGAAGATATGCCACAAACAATTTGCCGCTGTAGGCAGAGGGAGGGTGGTAGTGGCTTATAGTCAAGGATCTCCTAAAGCGTCTCCTAATGTCGATTACTTAAAACGAATTTTGTAAAATTTAAGAAAAAAGTAAAAAGTAACAAAAGCTAACAAGTTGATTGATTTAAAAAAAGGCACAATTGCCACTTCCCCAAATTTCATAATTTTTCTAGCAAATGCTCTTCATAAGAAGTGAAATTTGGAATAAAAAGAAACGGATCTATCAACAGTGGGTCTGACTCTCATTAACATTAACGATAATGCTCTTTTTTAGGCATTCGGAGAGAGACCGCCTCCCGTCTTACGCTCAGACCGAAATCGGAGATCGAGAGCAGAAGCGAAACGGAATAAAGGTTGCTTGTCAGAGCACGAGCGACTTTTTCGATTTTCTGATTATTTTTAGAAGTTTTTCTTTCGAAAATTGTGTTGACCGTTTGGAGCGAGCTCTTATTATAAATAGCTGGGTTTAGTTACCGATATCCTTTGCTGGTGTCCTGCGCAATCAGCCGCGTGCGTATCACATCCAGAGGCGTCGAGATGATAACAGCAGCGGCGCCGGCGGCAGCGCCGCAGAGGAAATTCGACTGATGCGTGTGATCCTTGAGGTAAACGGTTTGCTTGGCCAGCAGATCGAGCTGCTCGTAGGTCCAGAACTGGCTGATGCCGTACATGATGCTCAGCACCTGAGCGGGATTGTGGCCCTTCCAAAAGGCGAACAGCCCCTCCTCCCGGTAAATGGTGCGCACCGCCTGCCCAATCGACGTGTACTTGGAGCTCTGGGCCACCTGCTTAATGGCGCCCAAGCTTCCCGACTGCTTGGACGCCTCCAGCGGCTCCACCTGCAGCTGAAAGCGAATCTTGAGCACATCGAAGGGCTGCGTGGTGGAGCGCGTTATGGCAGCGGCCAAACCGCCGGCAACAATCTGATGCAGTTGCTCCCGTGTGCTGTGCGTGCGTCGAGGCGTCACGGTTGAGCTGCTGGTGGGCGTGGCTGGAGAGGGGGGAGCTGCCACAGCAGCGCTGCTCGCTGCTACCGCCGGCGTCATCTTCTGCGCTGTCTTCCTCAACGACTGAGCGAACCGTTGTCGATGGGCTGCGAGTATTCGAGTGTGTATTCACTTGTGTGAGTGTGAGTGTCAGTGTGAGTATGAGTGTGCTTCGGGTATTCGTATTCGTGCTGATTTCACTTTTATTGCTGCCACTGCGTCTGTAGTCTTCAATGGCATTTCTGTAAATCACACAAAAAATATTTAAACGGGGCAGATCAGTCGAAAGTAGGGCTACAGTCGGACGCAACCGACAGCAGGAGACCCTGTTCTTTGTGTATATTTATTTATTTATTTAATGTCAATTAATGTCAGTCGATACAGAAAATTTAAAATACAAATTGAAATGAAGAATAATATTAAATTAAGAAATTTATTGAATTAAATTAAAATAATGTAAAAGATAACGAAAAATTAAATGCGATTAAAAAGAAAATGGGTATGGAATGGGCGTAGCTGTTCTAAATCTAAAATAATCTTGATCGGCTTACTGAAGAGGAGAACCTAAATCCAAAATATGGCGTTTCTAACGCCTATAATTGCTAAGATCTAGCTGTTTATACTGAGGGACAGACGGATATGGCTTTATCGACTCAGCTTGACCCACGTAGGGCACATTTCCCATTTGCACCAACTTAATAGACCTTTTTGATAGTACAGGGTCTAAAAAACCAACCGCAAACAAACGAAATATTTTTATGGCATTCAAGCTGCTTCCAATTGTGTTCGGCGGCAAATTATGGCCAAATTAAAGTGTGAAATGACGAGCAAAGTCGAGTCGAGTCGACTCCAAGCGATCCACTGATCTTGGGGGTTCAAACTTACACGGAGTCATGCCCAGCGGAGCGCGTTTGCTGGCTGCCACTTGGTATTTATTCAGCTTCCCGAATTAGACACATTTTCAACGATTTGAGGAAAGGTCGAATCGCTTGGAGTAGGTCGTTTTTTATCAGCGATTTCACTTTTGTTGCTTGCTGGGAAAACAAACGGCACAGATTAGCGATATGGCAATATAACAATATGCATGACAAATGAATATCGTTGCTCACTTGAATATATTCCGGATATTTGAAATCTTGTCATAAACGACCGTCCGTCGTCAAACTGAGACGCCGACTGTTCAAATTGTTCGGTCGCTTCTTCATTACAAATTATAAATTACAGCTAACGGCCATGCGATTGCGTCAAAACTTTCTTTTGGCCGTACGAGCGTGTAGATATGTCTGTGTGTCTGTGTGTTTAATGGGCTTGCTGCAGTTTTCTGCCCAGAGTCTCTGCAAACCGGTTTCTTAACGTTTTTCGGCTATGCGACCAAATTGAAAACAAAACTTGGCCTCCAAGTTACGTCAAGTGCATGTCCGAAACAGCTGACAGCAGCGTTGCCAGACTGCGCACGCTAACAGTGCTGGAACTATCGAACGAGCTCAAACCATGTTCCAGCACCCAGTGCTGCCAGTTTGGCTTGTTAAAGGCTTGCTTGGGCATATTTTAAAATGAAAAAGCTAATTAAGATTTTCTTTCTTACGCTTACGATATTTTCGAGGAAAGGGCTCTATATATATTACGCTGAAATAAAAAATGTTCTGCCGAGAAATTATGATAGATTTGATAAATAATGAATGTTTATATGGCACTTGAATTTAGCCAATGGTTGCATTCACCAGGTTACCGCTCCATGGATCGCTCACCCGATAACCGATGAAAGCAACCCTAATTTGCAATTTTATGCTGCATTAGGGTTGCTTTCATCGGTTATCGGGTGAGCGATCCATGGAGCGGTAACCTGGTGAATGCAACCAATGGCTGCGTTCACGGCCGTTGCGCTCCATGGAGCGATTAACCGATAACGATTATTTTGCCGAAAATTGCAACCCTAAATGTGGCATAATTGTAAAATCTCGTGGAGCGCATGTAGCATAAAATTTTTGCGCTCCATTGGATAAAATTATCGCTCCATGCAGCGAACACAGCTGTTTAAATTTGAAAATGTAAAAATTTATCGAGTTATCGCTCCATGGAGCGCAACGGCCGTGAACGCAGCCAATGGCTGCGTTCACGGCCGTAGCGCTCCATGGAGCGATTAACCGATAACGATTATTTTGCCGAAAATTGCAACCCTAAATGTAGCATAACTGTAAAATCTCGTGGAGCGCATGTAGCATAAAATTTTTGCGCTCCATTGGATAAAATTATCGCTCCATGCAGCGAACACAGCTGTTTAAATTTGAAAATGTAAAAATTTATCGAGTTATCGCTCCATGGAGCGCTACGGCCGTGAACGCAGCCATTGGTTGCATTCACCAGGTTACTTATATACTTACATTTTTTGTTGCTATTTTTAGCTTGTTTTTGCTATAAATTTAGCTTACGCGCGCGCCAAAAGCTTCGCAACACTGCAGCCGTGTCTCGCTCAAGTACAAAAGCTCTTTCTGCAAACCGTGGCAAGAACTCAAACTTTGTTCTGATAAACGATATGTATCGATAAATATAATTGCGCGCGCGTGTATACTTTATTCAAAAATATCTCAAAAGTGCTTATAAAAATATGTAATGTGTAAAAGTCAATTTCTACTTCCAGCCAATATTGCCTGGCGTACCCGCGGGTGCACTAGGTGTGGGCTGATATCCCGGTGGTAGGCTGAAACCCAGAACTTCAAAATTATTGTCAACAGCTGCTCCAGCTGCCGGTGCCTGTACCGGATAGGGCGGTGCCTTCTTAACATCGGGAGCTGAAGGCTTTGTAACGGGCGAAACAGGATTCGGAGTGTAGTGCACTGGAGCTGGTGCAGGGTCTTCAGCTTTTGGGTAAAGACTGGCAACTGGTGACTTGACGTTGTTTGTTCCGTTCGCATTTGCCGGCTGGCCATTAAATAGGTAAACCGGATAACGAGGTTTATATGTGTTGGATTCGAAGTGCTCAGTGCTCACATCCTCCTGAAAGTTCGGTGCAGCTGCAAAGGCAATACATCAATCATAGTAATATCACAATCGTAATTTCACTTACAAAAACCATGACCATTGTTTGTGGAGGGAGCCGGCTGGTTCTTTCCAGGACCCTTGTCATCGGCACTGCCTAGCAGAGGCACCGTACCGATGACAAGTGGAAAGTCCACAATCAGATCACCCCCACCATGCAAACGGAATGTTTTAGCGATGAAGCGCAGCGTATAGCTAACCCGTATGGGATCCCGCTCTCCCAGGGTGCTCGGGGTTGTTGGCGGTACCAGAAGGAACTCATCAAATACCGCCTTATTGTGCTTATCGACCTCGCCACAGTGTTTATCGGCTATGCGAGACTCTGTGGTCTTCAGCTGCTCCTTCTCATTAGCTTTGCCGCGATAGGTCACATTCTTAAAGAGACGCACCTTCACATCCTGACATTGGACGTCCGACTGATTATCGAGCGTTATGTGGAAATTGATTTTCTGACCAGGAACATAGGCGCTATATGAGGTGCTCACGTCCATGACCATGGGCTTATTGCCGCCAAAAATCGAGCCCCACCAGAAGGTCTTATCCTCGATACGCTTTAATGGTTGCTAAAGACAAACCAAAATAAATTAGATTATTTTTAAAAAATTAAGAAAAGAACACTTACCAAATGCTCACGTTTAGCATTCAAATCGTTGGGCAGTATTACCGAGAAACATTGCTTGAATATATTGTTATAGCGTACGGCGCGATCTATGGTCAAGGTCACTTCGTGCTTGATCTGACCGTGTGTGCCGTTGAAGGATGTGGGCGTGTTCGGCGGTATGACGGTCTGAAAGGGAAACACGTACTTGCCCTTGGGAAGCTCCAGCTGGGATCCGCCGCTCTGACCATAGACATACTTATCGCTGCTGTAGTATATCTCTGTGGCAGTATGCGTTTCCTGGGTTTTGACCAATTTGCCATCCGCACCCGGTTTCTCTACGGTCTCCTGCCAGCGCGTCTCCAGAAAACCATTTACGGTTATAAAGATTGCTGGAAGAGAATAGGAATTATGCGATAAGAGGGTCGTCAGTAAGGTCGGGTAATTGACTTAATTTCATTGTAACATTATTAAGCAACATGACTTTGTGTGTGGGTTCTCTACAGATCGAGCTGAACTGGGCATGCACTCGGTTCAATTTTGTTCAATTGAATTTGTTTTGACATGGCCCTGACTTTATTTATAAGTGTGCGCAAGTATGCAACGGGGAATACGCGTTTTGGTTTTAGGCCCATTAGAAAACCAGTTTAAAACATAATTAACTCTTGTTCATAAGTTTTTTTTGAGCTACGCAGAAGAACAAGAGAGGGATTTAAAGTTAACTATACCCTGTACCTGAAATTGGGAAAAGATTGGGTAAATAACTTTGAGCGTATATATGTAACAGCAGAAGTGGGCGTGGCAGACCCCATAAAGTATGTCTTCTTTATCAGACCAACGAGCGGAGTCGATGTAGACATGAATAAGCGTAATATTTAACAAAGAAAGTTGTTATCAAGAATGGAGATATTTAAAAAACAGTTCGTTCTCTGTAACCTAATAATGCTACGCTTTGTATAATATTTTAGTAATATTTGTGTACCCTGTACCCATTGAGAAATGTATAAAAACAGGGTTAATAACTTTTTTAAATGATAATTCAAATATATGGTACAGGGTATTGTACAGTCGATTGATCGCAAATTCTGTTTTTTTGAGTTACGCAGAAGAACAATAGATGGATTTAAAGTTAATTTTTGTATTAAGCCTAAAATACAAAAATTAATTTTAAATATTAGGCCTGGAATACAAAAATTAACTTTATATCCCTCTAATAAAATTCTTCTGTTCAGTATAGATTTTTATATCTTATTACAGGCCGAAAAATCAAATCTCTGCGTAAAACAATATTGTATTGTATGTGAGTAGAACTAGATATGTATGTAAGTATGTGATTCCTCTGAAAAACTAGTTTTGTTTATTCTTTTCACTCGCGCCACAATATCGAATAGCCGACACTGTATGTGTATTGTCGGAACATTAGCTGCCGGCACCATAACAAAAGCAAACACATCGGTTGTAGCAACAACAATAATAACAATAATAATAACAATAACTGCTCGAAGCGTCTGATCCAAAGCACAACCACGGGAGTTACGATACGCAATGGAATTAGGCATATGTATGTATTGGGGGCAGGGAGATGACAAAGAGATGTATGACGTCATGGCGTTCGAATATTATTACGTCTTACAGCGTATGGTTTTGGAGCGTTCTGTGATGAGCTCGGCGGTGCCGGAAACGGCCTGACCAGCATAGTAGACGCCCAAGACATTGTCAAAGGTGAAGTTCACTTTGCTGCTCATCCTGAAGCTGAATTTATGATGGCCTTGGTGGCAGGCAGTACCAGGAAATTAAAAGTTGGTATTATTAATGTTCGGCTTATTCACAAAGCAGGGCAACACGCAAATAGGCCTCGCGGCTCGACGACCACAAGACCGACACTGAACGCGAGCAGCTATAGTTTAATACTGAAGCACAATCCGATTAATAAGCTCGGGCATGGGAACAAAGGTTGACTGGCTGCTTGTGCGAGAAAACTGTTATTATTTGAACTATGGCTTAGAACTGTAAATAAAATAGCATGTGAAAATCCAAACTATTTGCCATTAATCTACAGCATAGTTAAATTCTAATTGCCTTTTAAAATGCGAATTTTTAGCGCTTCAACAATCAAAGTTATCGTCTATCGTTATCATGTTGCAAGGTTATTAAATAGAATAATTGCAATCAAAGCAATTACAATTAGCACATTACATTTCTGTTGATGCAATTGCCTTATTTAATGCGTTAGTTTATCAGCCAATGTTAAAGTTGCATATACATTTGTTATTAATCTGCAATATAATTAAATTAATTTGCTTATCGCATTTTCGAATGCGAAATTTTTGCGCTCAAGTCAGCTGTGTGTTTGGCTAATCGTCTATCGTTATCGAATGGCAAGGTACAACAAAAGCAACAACGCGTTTGTTTGCTTTTCGTTAATAAACTGAGTAGTATCAATGTAATTAAATTTGCTACATTTCTGTTTAAGTGATGTAATTGTTTATTGCTTGCTTATCTGCAGAAAAATTATATTTATTAGCTTGTCGCATTTTCAAAAGCGATTTATTGGCGCTTAAAATATCATACATATGGCAACGCTGAATATTTGGCAAGTCAGCTGTTGGTTTGGTTAATCGTCTATCGTTATCGTGTGGCAAGCTACAACAAAAGCAACAACGTCTTTGGTTGCTTTTCGTTAATAACTAGAATAGTTGCAGTGATTAAACCTATTTAACATAAATAAAGTGCCAATCAATGTAATCGAATCTGTGTGTTTCTGTGTAATTGATGCAGTTGCCTTGTTTAATGCGCCAGTTTATCCAAAAACAACAGCCAATGTTATAGTTGTGCTTCTGCATTACCAAAGCGACTTTTTAATGTGTCGTTTTGTGTTTTATTTTTGGATGGGAATTTAATAAGAGTTGCGGCTAAAGCAACAACAGCGCAGCAGCATGGAAAGCGAAAGATTATGCATTCGACTGGACAATCCGGAACGCATCTTCCATGCCGGCCAAGTGATACGGGGCGAGATCTGGATGAATCTCGCCAAGCGCACGAAGATTCGAGGTAAATTTAAATTAATAAATTTTTTTAAATTTAAATTGTTATTGCTGGCGGTATTTCACAACTTCAGCTGGCGTCATGTATGAGTCAGGGGCAGTTGAAGCCAGTCCAGAGCTGTAGAAGCCGCAGTCTGTGCTGAGCAGTGTTGCCAATTTATTTTTCGAAAAAAAAGCTTTTTTGTTTTTAGCGGGAAGAGCACAAAAAACTTAATGAAATTGCAAAAAAAAAATTATACAGAAAACATAAATTGAAGTTATTCCGAAGAATGTGATTTAAATTGATGGTGTTAAGAACAAATATCGATCAAAACAATTACAACAGGCCCATATGTGTTATTTATTTCAATATAAATTTTGTCAAATTTAAATAAATGCTGATAAAAAGCTGAAATATGTTTTAAAAAATCCAAAATTCACGCCCTCTAGTTTTACAAGTTCTTGGCAAAGGCTCTTCAAGAACAGCAAAACGGCGGAAAAAATCGAGTTTGACAACACTGGTGCCGAGCTTGCTGAATTTGCCATGCCCATTGTCATCGTAGTTTCGTTATGGCCGCATTGGCATAAACAAAGAATATGCTTCAAAAAAAAAAATAAAACCAAAAAAAGAACAAATGTTTTAAGTGAATTTTAGCTCTGCTTGTTGCTCCGATTGCAAATTCTGCAAATTGTTATTCATTGAATTGCGCCTGCACTATGTAGTAATTGCTCTTCTTATATTTTGGGGTCATTTGATTCAGGAAATGCTACGCGCGGCTTTTGGGTGTGTGCGGGGGAAGGGCGGGGGCAGGTGCGAGTACTCTCAGTGTGTGTGTGTGTGTGTGCTAAAATAGCCAAAGAGAGTTTCGCTCTCTTTACAGCGGTGGCTAAAAAAATGTGCACATGTGCCAGCTAAAGATAATTGCGATTTTCTTGTTTTTCTTTTTAGTTCATTATTATTTTTGAGCGAGATAAGCTGGGTTTAACGATCTTGTTTACTTGGAAAAGACAAACTTAATTTCTTTATTTATTTTTTTTATTATTTATGTAGTATTTTTGTTGGGCTTACTGGAATAATTTACAGCTGGTTTGCAAAAACAGCTGACTATTCTGTACAATTTTTCAATTCTTGTCAGGCTGTAACATCATGTGTTATGGAAAGCTGCACATTCAATGAAAGCTAAAAAATTTACAAGAAAAGGCAGAAAACATCTACATAAGTATTCCCAAGATTGTCCATGTTTTTCAACAACAATTGAGATTACAATTTTGCAAATCATTTGCTAATATTTATTCCCAATTTGTTTTTTGAGATTTAATTTAACGGGATTTTTTACGGACAAAAGGTGCAAAACTAGTAAATGAAAAGAAAAAACTTTCAATTGCATAATAGCATTCATATTTTTACTATCCAAATGAAAATTTAAATTAAATAAAGAAAATTTTACAAAAAAAAATTAAATACAAAATATTACGACTTTATAAATTTCATTTCCATTACTTACGTTTTGGGAAAATATTCGTCAAAATAATTGCGAAAGATGTATAATTGTTTTTATGTGTATTTAAGTTAAATTGAAGAAAAAGTTCCAAAAAGCTGATTTATTAAAAAATCCAGTAAATAGTAACAGCCAGATTTTACGAAAAAAATCGGATTTAGCAACACTGGTGCTATCTATCCCTTTAAAAAGCACAACCAGTTCTCAATTACTGAGTAGCCAATTGGCCTATGCTCCAGCTATTATGAGAGTGTGTGTGTGTGAGAGAGAGAGAGAGAGTAAAGAGCAAAAGAAAACAAAAAGAGAGCCGCTGTTGACAGCTGACGGAGTGCGCTACAGGCAATCCGTAGGGCATGCCGCTCGCGTTTGGACAAGAGAAGCCGTAGAATTAAGTAGCTAGGCCAAATAGATGTAGTTTTTGCCATGTTCAAGGCAGCAGTAAGGCACGTTATCAAGGGGTAATATAAAAAACAATTTATTATCAAAGCAGCACCTTAGGAGCGTTCATACAAGTACATAGTACATACAAGTTTATATAATAGTATTGATATAAAAACCAAACATATTTATGAGGGGAATGTTTTGGATGATTGCGTGTAGGAAAGACACATTCAGAAACACTTGAATTTTGATTTGTTTTTAATTTGTAAGGCTTCACAATTACATTCGATTAGTTACAATGAACCCTCCCCACCCACAGACATATAAATACTATATATGTATATATATCCATACATGCGACCTTAATTGCACACATCATCATTATTCGCATCATATCGTTTGTGCGCATAACTAATTGAACTGTCTTTTTAGTTGGCTAAACACCCTGTTAGCCCTTGTTCACTCTGTCCTTAAGAAAGCGTTCGACGCGTGGCCAAATTTCCTTGGTTTCCCGTCCTTTGAATGTGGTTACCAGACCGCGTTTTCCATACCAGGCCAGAACTGGACCCATTAGCTCGTCATAGAGCTGTAATCGCTTGGCGACAACTTCTGGTTTGTCATCCTCGCGCTGTGTCAACGGTTCACCCGTGACATCGTCCTTTCCTGGCACCTGGGGATCATTGAACCCTATGTTATAGACACGACCGGACGGTGCATGTATCCAGCGGTGTTTCACACGCTCAATGATCACATCATGGGGAATGTTTAAATCGATGACAGCGTCGATTTGTTCACGGGCCGATAGAATTTCCGCTTGGGCGCCATTGCGTGGAAACCCGTCTAAAATATACGATTTGTTGCCCACCTCCGTAATGCGGGCTATAATTGTTTTTGTCACTATCTCATCGGGCACCAGCTGGCCGGCGGCAATGTAGCCCTGAGCCTTTTTCCCCAGTTCCGTATTTTTGATGATATTCTGGCGCAGTATGTCGCCCGAAGCGATGTGCAAAAATCCGAATGTCTTGACAATACGCTCGGAAATCGTCCCTTTGCCCGATCCCGGAGCTCCGATTATCACAGCACGAAAGATTTTTGTGTACATTGTTGCTTTGTGGTGAGTATAATCTGAAAGAAATATAAAAGAAGCCATAAATATAGTAAAACTATTAATTAGAACTATTCAAGTGTTAAAATAAGATAGAGCTCCTCAATTAAACTTATTCTAGCGCAATTTAACCAACACAAAACTCTAATATCGAAAACATCTGTATGCGAAACTCGTTAGATTTGGGAAATTCCACACATGTTGCTTTAAGATAAACATTTATTCAATCAATTTCAGAAGTTAATAGTTGGTTGCTATAGCTTAAATATGTAGTTTAGCCATTGTAGTGCCAATTATGGTCTATCGATTGTTATATCTAATTTTAGACACAAGATAAGCAACTGTCTAACTAGTACGTTAAGATAATAAGTCCTCACAAGCGATTACAATTCTTTAATCGCGATAAAATTTATAGTTTATTTTTTTGCCCTTCGCTCTACCTCTAATCAGAGTTGCCAATTCCGTATTTTTTCCGTCAAAATGGGTTTTTTTTAAAAGGCAATTGTCTAGCTAAATTGTAAAATAATAAAGTTATTTTCCGCTTTTATTTTAATTTTAGAAAACTTTTGTATAAGAAAATAAGAAAAAAATATCTACATATATTTTCTGTAGGCATTCGATATTTTTAAATATTAGAGGGAAATTGATATTTATAGCATAATTGAAAGCCAGTAAGGCCGATCAGCCGGACGCACTCTACTAACATATAGTATAAAAATAAATTTTTTAAAATAAGTACATGGCGAAATTTATTTTATTTTTTTTTTTTTATGAGATTGTAATCTTAATTGTTTTTAAAAAGCACAAAAAATCTTGGCAACACTGCTGCTAATCATTCGGCTGATGTGTGCCCATAAGCTCTATATGGCGACCCGCGACTGTAGCGTGACAACAACAACAACAAGCGTGGCTTTTTCAAGTTCTTTGTCTTTGTTGGGTTCTCTTTGTGCCTGTGTATCTGTGTGAGCGAGTGCAGTTGTAGTTGTGGGTGCGCTCTTATCGTCCAAAGTCCAAAAGCATAGCGCGATGTTTGCGTCTGCATTTTAGGTTCTGTGCAGTTTTCGGCTCCTACGACGCTTATGTAAATGGGAACCATCTGTCTCACTTACCCTAGAGGGAACTTGGAACTTGCGTGTGTGTGCGTGTGTATGCGTGTGTGTGTGCGTTTTAGTTTCCGTCAAGTGTTGCTAAATGGTTCAAATTTAATTTTAGCACACGTACTAATTACAATAACTTGTGGCGTTTATTCTAAACTAAAGTCTGGGAAATAAAAAACACAAACACTTGGGCACATTGAGAACAGAGATGCCACACACACATCCACACATTCCCCCAAAGCGAACTCCGACGTTGCTTCCGCTCTCGCCGGCAGGCAAATATCAACTGAGCGCCCATGCGGAGGGACGCGCTTTATCTCCGACCGCGTCCCAACTTTGCTTCCAGACGTATTTTCAGTTGCACCAAGGCGCACACACACACTCACACTCACATGCACGCCCCTACGACAGCGTTGTTAATTTAGCGGTTTTTTAGAATTCTGTCATAAACTTATTTGAAAATAAATGGTTTTTTAATATTTATGCTTGGGTTTATTATATTAAGTGTAAATTTAAAGTAGAAATAAAATAAAAGTAGAATATATAGAATATATATATTTTGCTGAAATATTCGCTAAACTCGTCATAACTCTTATGTAAAATTTGAAATAATATTGTATAATCTACAATTATATTTTCAATTTCTACCTCTCGGAAATATATTTATACTATATTTGTTTATTTCATTGTTTCGGTACAAGAACTTTATTCTGGTATTTAACAACACTGCTTGTAAGCTATTTTTTCGATAGTTTGTATTGCCAATCTAGCTATATCTGGCAACACTGACGTACGAACGTAAACAGCAGCGCTCTCTTTCGCTGCGCTCTCACTCTCTTGTGCATGTGTGTGTGTGCGCTTAAGAGAGCGTTGGAATTGTAGCCGGTTTAACCAATTGGCTTGTGTTTGTTTTGAGTTGTGTTTTGTTGTTGTGCGAGAGGCGAAGCACGCGTTCCGATATAAATAGTGAACACACATACGCACACAGATGCGCTCGCCTGTGTGCATGTGTGGGTGAGTGGGAAAACAACAATCTGTATCAATTGCCGATATCGGTATCCATGCTGGAATGCTTAAATCATTGAACTATTCATTTATATTCATTATTCACTATTCATATATATTAAATATGTATTCAAATTATTCATCTGTTCATTTACTTTTATTAAATATATGTTTATATATTCTAATTAATCGTTTATTTTTATTAAAATTACTAATTGACTATCAATTTATTAACACTTTTGAGATCATTTTTCTTTCCTGTACCTATAAAATGAATAAAAACAGGATTATTATCTGTCCAAATGTTATATATACTTATATAATAATTAATACATATTCTTAATAAGGACGATCGCTAGGATTTCGGAAACTACATTTAAGAGCTAGAGTATCCATTTTCGGAATGTAGATAGATATTTACATACTTACATATATAAAGTGCGCAAATCAAGTTTATTTTAAATGTTACGTCCCTTCAAGACCTAATCGAGTAAAGTTCGCAACATAGCTATCCAGAATTTATATATATATATCTACCATTATATTAATCTATCTTAAGAAGCGCATTGATATCGTATTATAAACACCGAAGTTATTAAAGAAACAATATTGCAGGCTCTTTGGTAGCGCTTAAAAAAATAGATAGAAGTGATAGAAATCGTATAATCGTATATTTTATGTAAGAAATGTTACAGGGTATTTTACAGAGTAAATGAAATTTATAATTGTCGCCAACTATAATACAAGTTGATGCATTTTTTTTTTTTAAACATTTTATAATATAAAATAGTTTTTTTTCTTCAATTTTCCTTCGTGTCATCGGTTCTTGGTCGTAGTTGAGACAGCAATTTTTATAATTATAATAATTTTTTATTATTCTAACAGCAAATTGGCGATATAAAATTTTCTTACCTTGACTGAACATGCAAGCATCCCAATGGAAGTTTTTCAAATTGCTAAAATAATTGAACAATAAAAAATAGTTTTAAATTGTTAATAAATGTCGCACGCTTGCCAATCGCTTTGTAAGCATTTTTATTTTTATTTGTAGAGTTTGGTGTTGAGGATACCAATACTTTGATTACAAAATATCGAATGAATTGCTCGATGATCGAGCACTATATACATAAGAGAATCTTAACGCCGATGCAGGATTAATGGAGAAATTGTGCTCAAGTGCCAGGCGGTGTCAATGAGTTTTTCTTTTTGGCCAAATCCTTGTCGCTGTCGATAATACCCTGTTTGCGTTCCTTTTGTGCTTCCTTGATCATTTCGTCGACCTCCTCGAGCGTTGGCTCCACGCCCGGCGGCCTCAGATCATGATCGGGACTATATGGCCGCCCATTATTTCCGGTTGTGTTCGTCCATGTGCGATTCTGAAACCAGCCACGAGCTCGAGCACGTCCGCGTCCACGTGGCTGAAAACGCCCGCCACTCTGACGTCGAGGACTGAGGCTGCGCGAACGGGAGCGGGAGCGGGAACGGGAGCGTCGATAGCGTGACGCGGGCGAAGGCGTGCGACGTGGCACAAACGGAGAGGGCGTGCGGCGTGCCACAAAGGGCGAGGGCGAGCGACGTGCGCGGTTAAACGAACGCGAACGGGAACGACGTTGTCTGGGCCATTTGCCGCCACGCCCCCTACGACCACGACTGCGACTGCGGCTGCGACTGCGACTACGGCTATAGCTAAAGCTGCGACTGCGACTGCGACTACGGCGGAGTCGTCTGTTAGCTCTGGAGAAGCGTGAGCAGCTGCGACTGCGACTACGGCGGATTCGACTGCGGCTGCGAGAATTGTCGCGTCTTCTGGGCTGCCGCTTGCCATCGGAGATGCTGCGCGGCTTGGGGGAGC
Organism: Hypselothyrea guttata; assembly: GCA_035045125.1. Lineage (NCBI taxonomy): Eukaryota > Metazoa > Arthropoda > Insecta > Diptera > Drosophilidae > Hypselothyrea > Hypselothyrea guttata. The sequence continues at coordinate 208,949 of JAWNNJ010001399.1, forward strand.
GGCTGCGACTGCGACTTTGCGAGTGGGCGCTTAGGGGCGTGGCCAGGCGCATTAGGCCAAATTTGTCCACTTGCAGCGGACGCTTCTTGATTTGAAAGGAGAGTTTCTTGGGTGGTTGATGATCATGATATTTGGGCGCTGGCGGCGGCTCCTCATCATCGATGTTGTACAGCGAAGAGGCAGCTGCTGCTGCTGCTGCTGCGGCATGCTTCGATGTGCTGGGTCCCATCATCAGTGCATGATCCTTGCCAAGAGCCGTTGACGTGGGCTGCTTACGCAACGTTGTGCGTGGTGCTGGCGGAGGCGTCTCCGAGCGTTGCCTTCCCTTGAAATAGTTTTGTATCTGCGTTTTGAGCTGGCCATCGTTGCTGCTGTTGTTCATCATTCTGCAAACGAAAGGAGAGTGTTATAAATGGTGCAACAGAGAAATTAGGTTGTTTAATCAGTTAGCATACTTATCCCGACTGAAAGATTTAGCGCAAAGCATGGAAAGTAAAGAGAATTATAATAAATTTGAGCTGCTTTAAGCCAAGTTTCTGTTGGCCAGCTTTTGCTTTTAAGCGCATGCCTCCTACCTGAAAGCCGCAGCGTAGTCAATCTTTTTGAGCATTTCCAGTGCAGCCTCCGCCTCATCCGCTGCGCTTGCTTTGTGCTTTTTTCTTTTCTCGCTATCCTTGTCCTTCTTCTTTTTGCCCTTTTTCTTTGATTTTTTGTGCCTGCTCGCCTCGCGCAGCAGCTTGCGCACGCTGCTGACCGTCTCATCGTCATCCAGCCTAAATTCATTCGCCGCCATCGCATCGCTTACGGCGCGCTTATCCGCCAGTTGGTAGGACGCTCTTCCGGCTATAAGTAGAATAGCAGATGTGGATGTGGATCGAGAATAGATAGCTGATTATACTTACGCAGCCCGTCGCTGCCGTCGTTGTCATTGTCGCTGCCACTGGATGAGCTGGAGTCGGAGGAGGCGATCACGATGGGTTTTGCTTGAGCATTGGGCAGATTGAGTAGATCGGTGGACAGCAGCGACGTCGGACGTTGCTGCAGCGCATCGAGGGAGATGCGTGCCTGCTCATGTTGCGGCAACAGATTCAGGCAATCCGTGTAGGCTTTGATTGCTTCCGGTATGCGATTCTCGTCCTCGTAGCTGCGTCCCAGGGCCACCAGCGTTTCGCCCATATATTTGCGTGCGTTCACATGGTACTTGTTCAAGTGCAGCGCCTTTTCAAAGTCACTGAGACCCTTCAGGAAACTGCCGCGATTCGCGTAGAGTGCACCGCGTGCCACCAAGCCCTCGACATTGCGCGGATCAATGTTCAGGGCCTTGTTAAGACACTGAAAGGCCTCGACTTGCTGGCCATTCTTAAAGTGTTCAATTCCGTCAGCCACCGAGCTGATGCAATTCAATTCAATTCAACATCAACATCAATATGAATATGAATATGAATATCAATTTGATTCGTTTGGTTTTGTGCCGTTTCGTTTCGTTTTGTTTCGTGTGGTGTGTAATGAATTCACATACATAGTTTTATGAATAATTATGCGCTAGATTCAATCAAACATTCAGCATTCACGGCTGGCTGCGTTTATCAACTCGGCTAAACTCAGTTGACCTCTGCTAATCTGAATTGTATTTATAGAACATTAGCTATGCCTAGAGCATCGATGTTTTCCCGATTTTTGCTATATTTAAATTTTAATATAAATATTTTTATAGTAATATTTAATAATACTATAATAACCATAGAAAGGTCTACACAAAAGATAAAAACTCTGGTCGTAGTGTACAAATAGACCTACACACAAAAAAAAAAAAAAAAAATAATAATACTAATTATATTTTTATTGATATATAATATTAAAATTTAAATAGCCAAAGTTATTCAGTTTTTCACATTGTGAATAATATAACATTAATTTTAAAGGGAATATCGTATTTCATTTGTTTTTATAACATTAAATATGTTAATATTGAAATAAAAATAGCTAGAATAATTCAGTCTTTAACATTGATAATATATATATAATTTCTAATATATATAATTTCACAAATAATTTTTGTTTTATACTTTAATAGATAGTTAAAAACTTTATGAGTTCAGCTGACCCTATTGAGTCAATTATTTCGACTGATAAATATAATTTTTACTGCAGTTAAAGCTCTCTTTTTTGACCTATTACACAGCTTAACTTTTATTAATTATCTAAGTAAGAAAATTATTTAAATAAATAAATAATTAACTCTTATAAACAGCGCGCAAAATGTATAGAAAAACATCGATAGTCAAATAAGCAATTGACTTTTTTAAAAGATCGATAGTATTGAATCGATAGTATTCAAGCATCTAGATTGCAAATCGCAGCAGCCAGCCGTGACTTCTACAGTGAACACTTACCGGAAGGCCCATTGGGATGCCTGTTTTTGTCGCAGCTCCGGCGCATAATCCGATTCGGGAAAACCGTCCTTGATGGTGTTCATCATGGTCAGATTCTCGTTGGGTTGTATGCCATTCAGCTGGAAGAGCACGTCGCAGTTGGGATTCTCAAATTCCAGGGCGGCCTTCAGCTGATCCTCGTAGTGCATGGAACTCGGGGGTTCCACATTGTGTATTTCCCTAAGAGTAGGCAAGTTGAATCTAAAACAACTGCTACTTATTTATAATCAATGCATACCGATAGTATTTGGGAAACTCTGATAGATCGCATAGTCCCAGCTTAACATCTGGATTCTTGTTGTACATGCCCAACATTCCTAGCGTCATGCGGTCCACATCCGCCGAAACGTTGCAAACTTCGCAGCGTATCAGATCATTTACGGCAAAGGCACGCGGACTTCCTTGTTTATCGAGCGGCAGAGGCCCAAATTGATCTTGCATGATAATCGCCTGAAAGGGAAACAGTTTAATATCAATTTCGTCTATTTTGTATAGCTATAGCTAGTGATGGCACGATAATCGATTTAATAATATCTAATAAAGAGTTTAAATTCTTCGAATCACAAAATGATCATTAAAATAATCACACAATAACTATAATCGATTTAATAATATCTAATAAAGGGTTTCAATAAATCCAATCACTAATCGATTGTTCGGCAAAATAATCGAGATTTTAAACCAGATATATTAGCGCAGTTCGCTAAGCGGTTTGAATCAATACAAAATCGTTTTTAAGCAAATTAGTCAAGGAAAACTATTTAATATCAGTTTTATCTATACGCAATAATCGATTATTTTGTTTCCACTATCGATGAAATTAAAGGGTTTCAAATAAACGAATCTCTAATCTAATTATTGAACAAAATAGGCGTTTTGGATCAATAGAATATCGTTTTTAGGAATTTTAATCAAATATAATCGCAAACTTCAAATTAATCATATGATTAAATAATCGATTACTGAATTTGTTGTTGCCATCACTAGCTACGGTATACCCTATACGCACCTTGATGGGTATGTCCGCTAGGTAGAAATGCAGCGGCTCCGCCGTGCACAGTGGTTTGACGACGATGCGATTGCCGATGGTCTTACGCACAGTGGCGCAAACGATGTCGCCCTGCTTCAGGGCAGCCACGCGATGTGTCCAGGCGGCGCGCTTATCCCTGGGCTGCATGAAGTACTCGATGGGGGGCTGGGGGGCGACGCAGTCGGCCTGCTGCTCCAGCCACGCCTCCTCCATGACGTTGCCCACCAGCTGCCGGTCGTAGAGCTCCGTTGCCTTGCGTGCCACAAACTGATGGATTTTCAAGCGCTTCGCGCGCTCCTGGAACGTAAAGAACTTCTGGCGCTCCATATAGACGCTATAATCGATCTGGGTGAGGTTCAACTTTCGCAGATCCTCCACGCCCCGCTCGTCCTCCCATATCTTGAGCAGGGGCTGGCCGTGGTAGCAGAGCGCCCTTGCCACATAGCTGGCATTCATTGTTGCACTGTTAATACAATATAATAACATTATTTATTATTATTATTATTTTTATTCTTGCTATCTGCCGGAAGCGCATGTTAGCCGATTTGCCTGTCTTATGGGACACTGTGCAAGCGTTGCGGCAATCGCCTAATGTTGCTCCAGATATATTCTTTACTTTTGCCAATTGTTTGCCAACGAAAACTTGCCTTTTTCTGCGCTGCGGCTCATTAAAATATAATTATTAAATATGATTACAATTCGAGACTCGCTGCAACGCCAGAAGAAAAAGCAGAAATAACGTGGCAACGCCGCAAGCAGCGACAGTTTCAATTGTTATCGACACTGCTGTCGAAGCAGCTTTTTTACCGCCAGAAAGAACAATTTTTTTTTTGGTTGCTAGAAAATTTATGAAACCACCAGAAACGGCACATTTTGTTGTTTTTAATAGTAATTGAGCTTTTTGTCAGCTTTTTCTTGAATTTCACAAAATGCATACTTAACTTTACTTTTTACTTAACATACTTTTTATTTACTGCCGTAAGCTCTTAAATATAGTAATTTAGCATAACCTAGATGTTTTCTAGCTAATTATTAATATTATTTTGTTCGTTTGTTATGCAAATTTTTGTTAGAATCTTTTTTGTTCTCCTCCCGCTAAAAACAGAGTTTTTCTCTCGAAAAAAAATGGCAACACTAATTATCGATAGCAAGTTCGCGTTCACATGCCGGCATGTTCGAAGTTCGAACACAAACTTAGCTGGGACGCAAACCAGCATACGGCAACGTTGTCTTTAGCTAAGCTACGCACGGCAGAGGGCGCAGCACATTTGAACAGCCGTTAATTTTGAATATGTTTGTTTTTTTCAGCAATTAAAATCCAAGTGACCGGCAAAGGCAAATGCAAATGGATGGAAATTCTGCGGAAAAACTCCAACAACAATGAGTACACGCGCAGCCTGTTCTACACCAGCAAGGAGATATACGAGCACAGCGAAACCCCCCTACCCGAATTCGAGCCCCGCGGCCTGGAATTGTCCCCAGGGGAGCACACGTTCGCCTTTAGCGTAGCCCTGGGCCGCCAGCTTCCCTCCAGTTTCAAGGGCAGCTACGGCAGCATCAAGTACAAGATGCGTGTGCTCATCCAACGGCCTTGGACCTTCGACGAGCGCCACAATATTCCGTTTACCGTGGTCAAAAATATGCCACTTCCGGCCACATATCGCAACAATGCCACGCCCCTCGAAAAGCAAATCACCAAGACAATTAGCCTCTTCGGCACCCGCCCCATCACCATGCTCGCCCTCCTCCCCGAGGACTTTGCGGTGCGGGGGGAGCCGCTGCGCATCTGCGTAACCGTCATGAACAACAGCACCACCAATGTGGAGAAGCTGCGCTTCAAGTAAGTCTAAACTTATTATTATTCATTATTATTAATTAAATATTTATTAATTTTCATTTTAAATTCATACAAATGCAAAAGAAAAACCGATTTCCTCTATCAAATGTGGCATAAACTCGGTCTAACAGCGCATGTTAAATGTGCGCTTAGTAATTAACAGAATGCTGTTAACTAACAAGACCGCAGATCAATGAACTTTTTTCGATAATTATCGATAAAGTGGGTATACTCGGGATTGACAATTGCAGTAGGAACTCTAGTTCTACGTATTTCCTATCAAAATATATATATATTTTTAATAGCTCATCACTTATGTGTCTTTTTAAAGTAAATATTAAAGTAGACAACAGAAGAAAACTTGAATTAGGAAAACCTATTTTGTTTAAAGGTAAAAATATCACATTTGTGATCATGACTTAAGAGAAAACGATAGAGAGAGAGAGAGAACAATCGATGCATATATAGTTGATCTTGCCAAATTTCAGCTTTATAGCTATATTATTATTGTAGTTTATCCCAAAATAACAGACCATAGACCATTGTGATTACTACAGTGATGCAAGAAGAAAGTACAGTCTATCCTACTGTCGATAACGTCCGATTGCATAAGACATTTAAAAAAATATAGAAAATATCGCTTATCGCTGATAGCATATTCGCCGATAACGTTCATTCTATTGTCGATAACGTCCGATTGCACAAGAAAATATCGCTTATCGCTTATTCGTTATCGGTTATCGGTATCATTAAGTTTTAAAACCTTGTTGTATTTGCAGCGTTTTGCAGTACATCACCTACTACAGCCACGTGCCGTTGCGGGTGCAGAAGGTCGAGTGCATCGCGATCGCCAGCAAGGAGACGGGCGCGGTGCAGAAGAAGAGCGAGCGGAGCTTCGCCCACGAGCTGCTGATGCCGGAGACGGCGCAGCCCACGGACGAGCAGTACAGCGGAGTCATCACCATATCCTACGAGCTGCGCGTGGAGGCCGTGCTCAGAGGGTTCTTCAAGAACCTGGTGCTGAATCTGCCCTTCAAGGTGTACTCGCAGGACGTGTCCTCCCGACTGAGCTGTGTGCGTCCGTCGCTACCGCCGCGTCCCGACGACGGACCCCCCGGACCGGATGCGGCTGTTGCCGTACCGGGCAACCCCTTCGAACCGGTTGCCGCGCTACCGGTTTATCCAGCCTTAGACTCGTCGCTGGGGTCGCCAACGCACTCGTCGCAGTACAGCGAGTGCAGTTCGTTGAACTCCACCACATCGGACTCGACGCTGAGTCCGGCCGTCGGTGGCATGGAGCTGTCGTATACGTCCGGTTCGCAGTCCTCCCAGTTCGGCAGCCCCTCGACCCGCGCCAGTCTGCGCAGCAGCTCCAATGTGCCCTACATGCCTTACTCGTCCAGCCCACTGATGGTGCAGTCGTATCCTCCGCCACATTTACCACCGTATCCATTACCGGAGTCGCCGCAGTACACGCTGCTCGCTCTGACGCCCCCTCCGCCCACGGCGCAACCTTCGCAACCGTCGCAACCGACGCACCCTCCCACCCAGGCACCTACCGCAGGCTACAACCAGCTGCCGTCCACCTCTTCCTCTGCGTTTCGGGCTAGCGGAGCGCATGCTTTACGTAAGTTTGCATTTCTCGAGCTTTGTAACATTTTGAGAAGTTACTCAAAACATTTCTTTCCGCAGCACCCTCCTATGATGAGCTGTTTGGCAGCGCCAACGCACCGCCGGAGTCGCCCAAGTGAGCGGAATCTCTGCATTGCCACGCCCTCCACATACTTCATGCCGCCCAGTTATGTCATAAGCTTCGCTTCAGGTTTACTTTAGAGTGCTTGCAACAAAATCGGTTTACACAAACTCAAGTTACAAATTTGCAACTCGATCAAGGCCATCAACAAAATATCTATACATAAATTATTTAAAGGTCGCGTTTACACGCTGATGTTTTTTCATGTAAAACATCATAAGCCCATTTATTTAACCTTGCCCAATTCCGATTGTTTGCACAGGGTTGCATCTAAGCAAATTAGCTATCGATAGGTATATATCGAACTTGTCACAGCAATAAGATTATCCGACATATCCATTTTCCCTAATTACACAACAAATCGATAACAAAGCATATAATACATATGTCTATCGATAACAAATGAGTTGTAAACAAAAGAAAAGCTGCATGAAAAAGTTGCATGAAAAAACATCATCGTGTAACTGCGAACTTACAAGATATCACGAAACTATGCACAAAAACAATGCACACTCGAAGCCATTATGGATGTAAAAAGCTTCATTTTGTAACTCAATCATAAGTTATAGCTCTAGGGACAGAAGAAGAACGAATAATTAATTGTACGGCCAATTGAATGTTCGTAATTTATAGTTGGTTAGGCTTTATCCAAAATTTAACGCCAGACTTGTGTTCGCACCTTTTTAAAAGGCGTCAAATTGACTTTAATTTCAGAACAGACTCGAATTCTAAAACATCATCAGACCTATACAGATCTATACGTATATCTGAAATGATTTGAAATGAATTTTATATCTAAATAGTTAACTTAATTAAGCTCGAATTCTGATTTGCACTTTACCAAAAAAAAAAACAACTTTGAAAAAGTTTTTGTTCATCTATTTATTGAAATTCAGTTTCAGTTTTTTCATTGACTTCCATTTACAATAACTTCTTATTGTTCTTATTTATTTGCACCACATTTGAACCACATTTAAGACGAACACACGAAGCAAATTTGCAGTTTGCCAACGAACTCATTAATTTAATGCATTGTGAATATTATAGTTACTAAGAGCGCAAAAATTGAATCGCAAACAGCAGATATTTTTATTAAGATGCTTTACACCTATGCAGCAACTATTTTTTGAAACATTTTTTGCTTAACGATTGCTTTCGAAACGTTTATTTACATACATGATAATATACACACGCAATGAAGCCAATAAAATGTTATCATTGAAGATCATAATATGGATATTGTATTTTATTTCTTTATGTATTTTATTAATGCATATTGATGCCAGGTTTGTATTATATTAATTCGCAATTAGTCATGATTGATTTCTTGCTAAATTTGAATATATCCAAGCATGAAATCTGTGATTAACGCGATGCAACTTTCTTGTAGCCAGATTCTCAATCAAAATTTGCAAACTGCTGCAATAAAATATATTTTTATTTTGACTAGGCAGCTCTATCGATGGTATTTCTAGTGCAACTTTTTAAAATATTATATAATAATTTAGAATAATATATAACAATATATCGAACCCTTTCCGCGTAAAAATCGTAAGATGCAAAACCAAATTTTACAGGAGAACGTTTTTTTCGCCAGAGCGCGTTAGAAATTTGCAGCAAATGTGGCGCTAACGAATTTTAATTATTTGTCAAGCTGATATCTCAGTAAATACGTTGAATTAGATTATGAAATTTTTTGTGTAGATGAGTTAATTAATTATGTACATAATTGCATAAAAATCCGCAAATCGAACAAATTTTGGTTACGATTTTTTCGCGGGAAGTGCTCGATATAATAATATAAATGACGAATACGAAGTTCCCTGATTCTATACCATCTAATGCTTAATCGTTTAATCGTTGAATTACACATCAAGAAAAATGAAGATAAAGTCACCATAGATTTAACTGAATCATTATTATAGCCAACATAATAGGCTATAATAAGTTCTTAAGAGACGCCGATTACAAAGACGAAGATAAAGATTCTTTAAGTTTTCCTGGCAAACGTATGGATTTAAAAGGTAAGGAAGCTCAGGTAAGCAGTTTATATAGATTACCTTAAAAATCATATTAATAAATCCTAAAGCAACCGATCGTTTAGGTCGGTAGCTATTCATAATGCCAAGTGGTTTCTATACCAGTAATTTAGCTGCTGCTTTTTTGGTTGCTGTTATGAAATCCATTATTTTTGTAGACTCTTTGAATAAATATTAAGACGTATGTATTCCAATATCCGATATAGTGGGCTTAGTTATAGTTCTCCAAGTTCTATTTGGCAAATAAAGTTCTAATCAAAATATGATTTCGCTTGTTCTTGAAAGGTCTGAGAGATTTTTGGCTTCATCAGTTAGGAAATAAGCTTCCCCGAAAGTAAAAAAAACCACAAATGAAACAATGTTGTATGTTGTACGTGTTAAATTACAATTTGAAGTGCTTGACGGGTTAGTGCGTTAGCTTCCATCTGAAGGAACTTCTGGCCCCCATTCGAAGCCGTTGTGTGGTGGCAAGTGGCAAGTGGCAAAGTCGTTGGCTGGATAAACGTGTGCGGCTTTTTGCAACAAGAAACGGAAGTGTTAAGTCAGCTGTAATTGTTTTCCTACTTTTTGTTTCGACTCGAAGCAGCCGAGTGCCGACAACACAGCGACAACCACAACGACGACGACGACGACGTTGACGACAATTTAGTTTCTGGTCTGGCATTGTTTGGGGTAGTCTGAGCAACCATAAATTATATTTTTTTGTACACTATATGGTTGCAAGGGGTCTGCATGGGAAGCGTACATAAACAAAATTGTTAAATAATAGCGACATTTAGCGGAAGTGTAATACCTTTCATTGAAGCAACACGCGCGACAAACGATCAGAAACGAGAAACGAGAAACGAGAGACTCTCCTGGTTTTATGTCAAATTACAAAGGTGTTAAGGGTCCGTCCCACGCACACGTCGCATGCCCCCAAACCCTCAAACCCTTCGAGGAACCTTTGCCAGTCCTTTGCTTTAATGTCTTAATACAGAATTGTAATTTGAGGTTGCCGCCACGTAGTAGTTTCAAAATGTTATGCCGTTTGATTATGCCCGGACACAAAAACGTGGCACAAGTCGATATTAAGTATACGCCATGTGTGACCACTCACGTAACTCCATGAGCTCAATATGTAAGTTGAAACTGCTTTCAGTTCGTTTATATTTTTATTCTCCACTTAATTATATTATCAATAAACAAATGTTTCTGCTAGTTTGTCTCTGATTTTCATAGTTGCCCTGATAAAGCTTGCATTTCCTTACTTAATAATAACCAGAATGGGGGGAGCCGATCTGTCGCATGCGCCCGACTGTAGAATACCCTGTACCCAACATTTTAAATATAGTTTCAATAATTTATATTAATTATTATTACTTCTATTATCAGAAATTTAACATAATATAAATGTAATCCATAAAATTTCAAATGAATATTATATCTCAATCTTTCGCAGGCATGATGAGCAATCATCAAATATGCCAAACTTTGATGCATCATAGCTCAATTATTTATGCACCGATTTTGATTAAATTTATAGCATTGAAAGCTATTAATAACATCTGCCAATTATTGCAGTCAAAATTTAACTGGATAGTTTTCTATATCTTAAATAGCTCTATTTATTTCAATTGTGCCTATTATGGGCGAAAGGGGCGTGGCCTTCAACATTTAAAATAAACTTGATCTGCGTGTGGTAGTCACCTAACCACATACCAAAAATGTCTGATCTACATCGTATAGTTTACGAGATCTTTGCGTTTATGCAGAAGGACAGTCCTGATCACTCCTGATCAGTCCGGATCAAGAATATACATACTTTATGGTGTCTGCTTCCTTCACACCTTCTTCTGCCCGTTACATACATTCGCCCCTACTTATACACCCTGTTTAAACTCATTACTGGGTATAAATATTTGCTGTAAGCGCGTGCTATTCTCCGTTGTCCCTGACACAATATGAGCCATTTTGTATCTCAGAAGTTGCAACACGCTCGTAGCTCACAGCTGCCTCATGTTCAAGATGCTCAAATTAGTTTATTTGGCTCAGGCTGACGCAGGAGTTGGGGGTGAAGCCAAAACGGAAGTCAACAATGGGTGAAATGAAAAAAAATTGGATGGAAAGAAAGAGCACAAAAAATGAAACATATTGCCTAATGCCAAAATAACCAAATCAAAACTAATCGAGCAGAAGTTACTGCAACTGTTAACTGTTTCAGTTGACTCTTCAGCACCCTCCCCCATCCCCTCTTTGCCCCCCACTGTGACTGTTGACTGCTTCAGTGGCGCAGCAGGTGGTGGCAGCTCCTGTTGGCCTGGTTGTCCGCAGTGAAAATGGTTTTAAATTGCCGCCTGATTGTCTTGCCAACTTGGTTCACACTTGTGGCATTTGCCACTGGTCACGGACTTGCCACACTTCTCTGCCCCTCTGCCCCCTCTCCCCCATGCTCTCCAACTGCAAATTTAATCAAGCGCACAAATTTTTGCACGTACGTATTTCTATTTCTATGATATTCAATGGTCGCCCCACCCAACCGATTTTGTTGGTCCAGCTGTTGGTCACATGTGTGCGCCCCTCCCCGCCCCTCTGATTCCCAGTTCTCAGTTCCCAGTACCAGAGAGTTATTCTATTTCTGTGTCTGTCTCTCTGTCAGTCAGTGTGAATGGGCGTGAAACGAACCAAAGGTCCCGGCTCCATGGGTCTGCCTGCTCGGCCAACAGTTACCAAAGACTGCGACCCTTTTGACAGCGGGATGGGCAGGAAGCAGGAGGAGCAGGATGCGCAGGAGCAGCAGGAGCAGACGCTTCATTAAGCATTTTTCTTGTTGTTGTGCAGCTCAAGCTGTGCCGGATTGTGAAAAAGTTGAATTTTGAAGTTTTTTGATTGTGCACATACACTGCCAGACAAATCGGGCTAGTTGACAGATTGAATATCAAGTATAATTTGCAAAATTTGCTGAAAAAATGGGTAATTTATATTTATAGTAGCTAATTATTATTTATATTTATAGTAGCTAATCATTATTATTTTATAACTATATAAATATTAAGCTATGAACATCTAGATCACGAAAACTTTAACTATTTGATATTTAGGCTTTCTATGAGAAAGCAGTTAAAATTTGTATTAGTTTACGTAACTTTCCACATCGAATTGCGTTATAATCGTATAAGAAACAGCGAAGATATGCAAACGACAATTTTCACAACTCGGCAGAGTAGCGATTAATGAAATATAAAAACTGTCGATTACGTCCGACTGTATAGTATTAATATTTTGAACATGAGATGCTTATCGATGAATACGCAATACAATTATTCCAATTATCTTTAATGTTATTTATAGTAAAAATTTTGAAACAAATTTAACGGTAAATATAATATTGTAATTATGTTGAGTCGTTTAAATAAATATTTAGTTGTTATTCAGAATCTGAAGAGTTAATCTCTTCTATGGTCTAAGCCAAGATGACTCATCAATTGTATCAAAATTCAGTGCTCGCAGCGATTGATGTTTTGGACAGCGTTAAATGAAAAATTTAACATATTTGATTTGACAATTGGCCAACTAAACATAGTACATGTATTAGTTACGCATAACCGCAATTGTAATGCTTTGTTGGTAATGACATTTGGCAAAAAAGCTGCGCAATGTCGTGTTTGACACAGTTGCCGACCGCCTCGTTGATTTTGCCACAATTTGTTGCACGAACCACACACACATACACACACCCTGACGCACGTGCCACGTCCACCTACCACGGAGACCGCAGAAGTTGCTTCTTGGCGCCCCTGGCCCCTCCCTTGGCTCCTATGACAACTCATATACGTGTTGGTCGCACAATATGTTGCAATTTCTGTTAATTTTGTTATTGAGACACGTTCGCCTGAATTGCGTCACAGCCTGTGAAGGATTTCAGCTGCAGCTGGTCATAGTTCGAGCTGGCATTGGGACTGGGAATCGCCTGATTGATGCTCCTTCTGTTCAGTTATGCCTTGTGCTGGCTAAACAAGCCACAGCAAAAGCTTGTGGTGAGCATATTATTTCAAAGCCAAAGGAAAAGCCAAAGGAAAAGCTAAAGCCATGGAAAGCCAAAGGAAAGCGGCCTGTTTTAAAGAAATGCCGTAGCTCCAACTGCTGCACAGCTGAGGCCACAACAAAGGCAAAAATGCCATGCCAAAGCCAATTTGAGCATCGGCATCAAAAATACTTCAAAAATCTATGCGCAGTGAAGCATTTTATGCTATTTTCAAAAAATTAGCTTCTCGGTTTGCTGAAAATATTGATTGAAAACTAGAAGACGATTCAATTATTAAATTAAAGCAATAAGCGTCAAGCAAATCAGTCCTACGAAAGGATACAATCGAATGTAGAAGATCCTGTAGTTTATGTTTCAATAATACACAAACATTCGAGCAAATTGCCTGTTGCATATATTCGCTGTTTCTTATCTGATCGTAGTGCAATTTAAAGCATAGAGAATCAACTAATTTTAACTAATTTTAATAAACCTTTTTGTAATGAATGAGGGTTTATTAAGTAAGTTTATGTTCGTAATCTAAATCGAAATCTAAAACTAACAAATTTAAATATAAACTGAATTAGAATATAATTAAAAAAATTGTTTTTCTAGCTTTAGAATCTAAGTTTAATTTAAATATTATGTGACTAATGCTCTAAATTATACGTATTTTGTGCTTGTGGCATTAGGAAGTTATCTTAAATAAAGAGAATTGGATTTAAGGATTTAAATTCAAATTCTACATTATCGAGAAAAAACATCAATGTTTGCAAGAATACTATACAAAGTGCGTCGACAGTTTTACACCACTAGGTCTTACAATAATCTGCTATTTGATTGTCCGACTTTTAGATTCGATAAAAATTTCAGGATTGGAAAAATTTCATTAATGTGTATTTATATAAATAAATGTAAAAATATAGTTTTATTTCCATACAATTTATGAATTTATGCTAGTTTTTTGTGATCTAACTTAAACTGCATTGGCAAAATCAATAGCAGAATTGATAAGGTCACAGTTTCTGATCACAATTCGATTTTGAAAGAAGCGGCTATTCTTCTATTTACAGCTTTTTTATAGAAAATGCTAAAAAGATTGCAGAATGTTTTATTTAACGAGAAAACTCAGTGATGAACCCAGTTTATATAATATTGAGTAGTAAGTTTTTATTGTGCAAACGAATTTAATTATTACTGTGCAAGGATATTTAAATCTGTTTTTTATTGTGAAATTTTTAATTTAACTTTATAAATATATTTTATAGCGTAGTTGTAGCACTACGAATAGTTTGCAATAAAAACTTTTGCAAACTTAATCCGTTTTTGGCACACGTTGTGCCATTAATAAACTGAAACTCTGATTAATGAGAAATCCTTCAGCTAAGTGCATGCATTACGGCGGCAATTTGTTGTAATTCTTTTTTGCATAAATCAACATAATTAAATGATGTTGAAGAGTTGAGGCAAATAAATGTTTTCGCATATTGTTGGTTAATCATTATTATTAGCTGTTTACTGACAACAATAAAAAGCGAGCAGAGCAGCGACAAGTTTACAAAACATTTATATAAATTAACACCTATTGTGCGCCACATGCATGCGAATGTCCATCGTAAATTAAATTAAAAAGATTTGCGAATAATTTGCATACATTATTTAAATGCTGCAAATTCCACACAACTTTTTCAATTTGCATTTTTGTTGGCAAATACATAATATGTAGGTTAACATTTAATCAAATCACGTTCTATGGTTTGTTAGTTTAACGATATCAAATCAATTTTATTTGCCCCCTTTCGTGCAATCAACAAAAATTCAATGTTTTTATGCACATGCAAATGCTAAAAAGCTTAATAAAAATATAAAAAAATTGTATATGTATCATCTATGTAAATAATTAGTTAGCAAGTGAACTCAAATTGGATTTGCCATGTGCAAATTACGGGAAATTCAAAGAGAAATTTAATCAATTCAAAATTCAAATCAATAAAAAAGTAGCAAGTTTTTTATAATCGATTCAGAGGAATACCCAATACCGAAAGTTAAAATTTAAGTTAGAAATGACTTCCCAAACTACACATTCTTTAATGTAATTAATATAAGTTTATATTTAAAGAATTTAAAAACTTTAATTATTATGGAATGTATTTTGTTGGCATGCATAGCTAATATACCCACTGTATATAGTACCTTAGAATTTCTAAGATATATTAGTTATTTAGACAAAAACGGTCTAATTCAATTGAAAATTTGATTTCAATTGTCATAAAAGGCTAAAAATTTAGCTTAATACTATGTAAAGCTGTTCTTTGGCATGCTAAATTCATTACAAATTAAATATTTTTGAATTATATAAAGTTTATGCAATGCAAATTGTTGGTATGGATTATGCAATTCAAGAGGTAAATAAATATATTATTTTATCCTAATAAAAACATTTCCAAAACCCAGATGTGTAATATGTAGCTGCAGTGCATGCTAGAAAATTTCATAAATTTCAGAAATCACAAAAACCACTCTGCTTACAGAATGCCTGAAATTCCATAGGAGACGCAAAGGTAATTTGTCACAGACCAAAATCAAAGTAAATCGAATTTAACACTAAATGTGGCCCAAGGTCTTGAATGGAATGCTCCGCATAGTTTGGCATGATGCCAGGTT
This sequence comes from Hypselothyrea guttata, assembly GCA_035045125.1. Taxonomy (NCBI): domain Eukaryota; kingdom Metazoa; phylum Arthropoda; class Insecta; order Diptera; family Drosophilidae; genus Hypselothyrea; species Hypselothyrea guttata. The sequence continues at coordinate 224,707 of JAWNNJ010001399.1, forward strand.
GTCGAGGACAGGCTATTACTTCATCTTTGTCACGGCATTTGGGCAAATATCTCTGCTAAATGGACAAATTAATAGAATACAAATATGCCAGATGAATCGAAAAATGTTTACCAATAAAACTAGAGAGAGAGAGGGAAATCTCAAAGTTGATTAGTCGCCATGCCGCACATTTTTAACATTGAGAATGCAAATTGATTCAAATATTGGCATTTAATTAAATGCAAATACACCTTTCCCGATCTCTATATAGAAATTAATAGAAATATTGCGGCCTGGCACCTTGGCAAATACTTGAGCGTATTTCATGCCGAGTGGAACTTCATTAAAATGCCAACAGACCTCGCATAATGTCAATTTCCCCCCATTTTCTGCACATTCATTTTCGAAATTTAAATGACAATTGACAATGCTGAGAACAGCACTCCACAGACTACGCCATGTACTCGTAATTGTTGTCCAGAATGGAAGGTGGCTATCATGTCCGTAGCCGAGCCCTGCAGTTATTTGCATTCAAATCGCAATTTTTGTCTCATTAGAGAGCAGCTCGGGCCGAACAAAGGGGGAAATCGAGCATATTCGTGGCCCTGAAAATCCAATACGGAGCGTCGCTTAAGTGTACCAAAGTTACGTCGAATCCCTCTTCCTCTCCCTCTCCCTATCCCTATTCCATCTCTCTCTAAAATATAAATGCCAACAAGTCAGCCAGCAATTCAGCCGGACAGCCTGTCTCAGTTCCTGTCCCCGCTTTCAGTCTGGTGTCTCTTTTTGCCTGTCTGCGTTCCTCATCCTGCTCAGTGACATTATCGCCTGTGGGTTTTAGTTTAATTTCACTCCAGTTTTCATTGTGAAATCTTCGCATTGTTCGATTTGGTCGGAGGGGAAGCACATCAGCCAAGGGTTGGCCGCCTGGCAAACTGATTTTGCCTTTTAAGTAAATCAATATCAAATGCCTCGGATTTAAGTTTGCCAACTCAATGGCAAATAAAAAATAAAAAAAACCAAGCAAACTTAACATAATATCGAATATAAAATTCAGTAAAAGCAAAATTATAACCAAGCCATGTCGACAATTGTGTGCTCTTGCTACAGCTAAAATTAAATAATACTATGCATTTAATTAAAATGTTTTAAAGAGGTAAATAGGAAATTCAAATTTGTTTGAAAATGTATGTAAATTATAGTGATTTTTTAGCAGACTTTTTTTCTTGCTCGCTTTGAGACTTTAACTTTAATTCAACAAATCTACAAATTTAATTTATTTGATATTAATTTGGTGTATTTATTAGAATTGTATTATTAGAATTAATTTTTATATAGATATTTTATAGAATTTAAACTACTTTTGGTATGTAAATGACGGTAGTTTTTTTTAGGAGACTTTTCTTCTTGCTCGCTTTAAGACTTTAACTTTAATTCAACAAATCTACAAATTTAATTTATTTGATATTAACTTGGTGTATTTATATATGTATATTAGAATTAATTTATTTTTTTTAATTTTAATTTAATTTTAATTTATTTTTTTTTGTAGATATTTTGAAGAACATTAGCTATTTTTTAGAGAGCTCTTAGGGCTAATTTAAATTTAGCTCTTTAAAAAACTTAAACATTTTCTTTGCATTTTCTTTGCTTTTCTTTATAGAAATGCTTATTTAATGTGTGTTTTATTAAATTTTCTTAGATAATATCGATTGTTTATTATTTTATTTTATTTGTTTGCAATTATCAATTGGATATTAACATTAAATTTTATATTATTTATATATTTTTTTTATATTATTTATTTTTTTGCTATTATATCTATTTTATATATATTTTATTTTGGGCTACTCTGTGCATTTGTCATTTGCATAGCCTCTTTTGATGAAAATCTGCCTGAGCATAATAAAATTTATTACACTTCTTGTTCGAAATAAAATATCATTAGCGAATTGTATCTTAATATGCACGGGGATTTCCCTACGATGTCTAAGTCACAGTTAAAAGGACCCAAGCTGCAAAAGAGCAGACCATTTGAGGAAGCATCATGAGCATTTTTGTGATGATGAATGAAAATTTGTATTCTTTGCAGAGCTCTCTCTTTCTTTCTTTAGTTTTTTTTTCTTTTTCTGATTCACTTTTTTTTGTGGTGTGTGCTTGTATATTTTATGTGCGCGTTTTTAATTTTCCAAAGTGAAAAGCAAATTTGTCACAATTTTCATTCGCTCTCTGTGTGCGTGTGTTATTATTGGATTGAGCCGCATTTGATGAAGCTCTGCTTTCATTATGCACAATTTTTCAGTTTTCTTGTATTTTTTTTTGTGTCTCTTCGGCAGACTGGGGCTCAAGTCATTGTGTGGCTAATGCTAATAAATTATATGGCAGCTTTCAAATTGAAATCCGCGACGACAACTCAAACGAATTTAATTGAAAAACTGTTTTCGCCGCATTTTGCATATAAATCAGTTAGCTCAGTTTAGTTCACTTCGGTTCAGGCATAGAACACAGCAGCAGCCTTGGCTACAGCGACAAACAGCATTTGCATCCCATCAAATCGGTACAGTGGGCAACAAATCCATATATACGTACAAATATACATATATTGCCGTAGTGCCCATATATGTATGTACGTTGTGCCTTTGGGCAAACAAAACGTGGACCGTACGGGTGACTGCATATTGAGAGCGAACGTTGCAGGGGGCAGGTATGTGCGGAGTGGGCGGAACGCTGGGCGTACCACGTGCCACGCCCACCTGCCAGCGACAACATGCTGCATACAACGGCTGCCTGCCTAGGCAGCAAGCGTGCTCTTTCAATTAGTAATTTGTCAGCGCGTTTCACCCCACAGTTTTTGCAAATTACGTACCCCAAAAAGAAATAAAATAAAGAGAATAAAGAAATAAGAAATAAAGAAATATAGAATAAAATAAAGAGAATAAAGAAATATAGAAAAATACACTGGTGAATTAAACAAAAAGTTTGCATTGACATACTGGTAGTACGAGTTTAAAACCTTACAATATCTATAAAACAAATTTCGGTCTGTAAGCTGTTGAAATATAATTTTCATTTTCAATTTCGTTTTTCGCCGTGCACCAATTGAAAATTTGTAAAAAGTGCTTAATATTATTTTACTAAATATATGTAACATGCAAAAGTGGGTGTGGTGGATTCAAAAAAAAATAAATATTCTTAATCAGGACTATAAACTGTGTCGATCTATCTGTCCGGATTTCTAACTATGTGAGCTTCGAGTGATAAAACTTGTAATTTATGTAAATAGCATATACCTAGTTCACATCAAGTTTAGTACAATTTTAGAACACCTGATTTACTTCAATCACAAATCTATAAAGTTCTAATATGATATTATTCTCTCCTAAAAAGCAATCTTATAATAAACTCAGAAGTTATTAAAGAACCAACATTGAATGCTGTTCATAGCAAGTTGATAAAACATTGCCCATCAAAAGTGTTTTGCAAAGTATTTTAGAGTCGAGTATACCCGACTGATCGGCTATGTGAATAACAGTTTCTAATTGTTCAATTTATTAATTCACTGCAATAAACAAAGCATTAAAAAGTATTCAACCTTATCTTCACATCGTTTCGAATCAAGCGCTTTAGTATATCCCTAAAAACCAAATTTTTTTTAACTGCCTATGTATTTAGGATACCGGTAACGTATAATTCTAGTTTGTATGCGGGTTTTTTTGTAGCACAAAAATAAATGCCTCACGGGTAGCGTTGGGTATTTAGCCTGTTAGCGTGTAAACATTATCACGGTCAACGATTTTTAATTAGCGATTTTGCTGCAGGAAATGACGCAACTCAAAGTGAATTTTTCGGAAAAGTTAACAGCGTATTTAGCCTAACTCTGCCCTTAGTCCACCTGCCTGCTTGTCTACCTATTTGCTTACTTTTGGCGCATAATTTTTGTCGAATTTTAATATGCGCTGCTCGCTTTTTAGCTACAAGCCATGTTTAACTCTGTAAATTAACGGTTGCACTTTTAATACGATAGAAGAACATTTTCCCACAATTCAATTACATACTTACATATAGTATGTGTGTGTGTTCAAAGACAATTCCTGAGGGAATTCATTCGATATTGTGGCTGAAATAAATTGATAGAAAATTAGAAAACAGGTGTAGTTAAGTTTTGTGGGCTTCGTGAGGATTGCTTGAATTAAGTAAGTTTTTGCTCAAATCAAGTAAATTATGTATAACACGATCGTTCACCCGCTTCGGAATTGAATAATAATAAATTAATTTTTTTTGTGAGTTTAGTATCTTTTTTTTTAAAATAACATTTTTGTGGGTTGTGCAGTAAGAAAATCCTCAAGAAAAACCTCTCATTAAATAAACCTGTTGATCTAAAATAAATGCTATGAAAGAAAAAAAATTCAAATTTACAGCGTAAATCAAATTGATTTAAGATTTTAAACAAGAGCAAATAATATAAATTTATATTAGAATATACTAATTAAAAATTGCAAGACAAGTTCCTGAATATTTAAAGTTATCAGAAATTAAGAATATCACTTATAAATGCAGATAAGTTAATTTGTAATTGAATTTATGTATGCAATTGCCCTTTGTCAAATATAAATTTCTAATTTAAAGTATTTTTTTTAAATTATATACTTATGGTAATTTAATATATTTATTTAAAATTAATATAGTATATTTACAATATTTATTATTATATATTACAAAATTTATTTACAAAATAAAGCGTAAATTGATACACATTGTATGCATTTCATTGAAGGAGTTGAGATACTTTCTTTCTTTTGCAGTTTATATTAAGGCAATAAAACTGAAATTGAGTTTTTACTTATTCCCTGTGTTATTCATGTATGGGAAATTATGGCGCATTAGCAGTATGACGTATGTATTTATAACTTGTAGTTTCTGCATTTGGTAAAAGCAAGCCGCTGCAAGGCTAACAATAATACCTACTACCTTATGCAACTTTATCACACTCAGACACACAAGTTTATTGGTATACAAATACGCACATATATGTGGGTACATACACTGAGAGAAAAATCAAGAGTTTTTGCACTTGAATCAATATCGAAATATTAATCATTCTGGTTCATCAATAATAATTCATAAACAATTTAGTCCTGATTCAAGTATCCGACATTAACTTGGATTCTAGAACACAATATTTATTTAAGAGCTCTATTTTCTAGAACGAATCACTCTTTATTTTTCTGAGTATACCCATATGTAAATGCATAGCTGCACCTACCAGGAGCAAGTGTTCAAACAATATAACGACGGAAGTAGCAAATAAAATTCAAATTTGTGCCAAAGTGTTTCATGGCTAAAGAGAAGAGCTTCTGCAGTTGGTAGCAAACGCTAATGTGAGTATGTATATTTATGTGAATATGTATATTTATGTGAGTATGTATGTATGTGTGCTTCCGCATGAGGCTGTTGCAAATAGGTATGTGATTGTGTATGGATGTGTGTGTAATAAATTCTGCTCGCTGCGCGATTTTCTAGTTTCATATTGCCTGTTTGCATACCCTGTATTACATTTTACAAATGGGTATGCATTTTTTTATTAGAGATTAACAGAGCTTACTTCTAATTGCAGCGTTTTACTGTAACCTCTACCCATTAATTTTAATACACGACTGTTATTAATATATGGTATATTAATTTTTCTATCAATACAATAATTTTAAAATATTGAAAGTTATCAGAATTACATTTTTTTTATACCTTTATTAAAACGTGAAAATACAAAAATATTATTATTAGGTATAAAACTAAAAAAAAAGATTATTTAATTTAAAAGTATCAAAAATTGGTTAAAAGTTACATCAAATTATTTTTATTGAAATAATATAACTCTGATTAAATCATATATATTTATTCGATTTTAAATTTTTTGGTTCAGTTATAAGGTTTAATTAAATCAATTATATGAGAGAAATATTTTTAAAATTACTAATTTGCAGCTTTCAGCTTTAAATCAATTTAAATATATTATTGCGCCCATGATATATGCTGTAATATTTAATATTTATTATTGAAGTAAATGGGGAATTTTGCGGGTTACCTCGATGCGCTGCAGGAACCAACGGACAGTGGGTTATTGGACCCCAAAAGCGAAGTTTAATTTCAATACAAAATAGAAATCGATACCTAATGTTGAATAAATTAATTAAATTCTGCACTAAAATGTGAATAAATGAATGCTCAAGATATAACAGAAACCGAGAAATATACAATCGAAATTAAGAAATATTTTACACTACCAATATTGTAAATACTAGTGTTTACCACTTATAGTAAAATAATAATTCCGCTGAATTAAATGGCACTTCGGGGCCAAATGCCCCACTGTGCGTCGGTATATTAACGACAAGCAGGTACGCTGATGGCATATTGGCGGCTGGTACGCAGCTGCACATTAACATTAATTTCCCCAAATGTGTGGTTACGTTTAAGCCAACAAACGCCAAAAATGCGGAGCAATAATTATTTCCACAGGCAATACCATACAATTATTAACATGTATGCCCTATACGCACACAGTCACACACAGGTAAAAAGATAATATATGTGCATCGGGTTAAGTACACACACACACTACTATATCCTGAACAACAGTCAATGTGTGAAACAATAATTTTGTGTGTGTGTGTGCGTGTCTGTGTCTGGCTCCTGTTGTGCTTTGGGTGACATTGTTGCTCCTTTCGGTCTTTTGTTGTGGCAATTAAATTAAACTTAACATTTCCCCTGCTCCTACATAGAATTATCGAAAATATACATACAATATGACAGAAAAGCTCAATCGGTATGGGGTGTGTCAGCGACTATATGATATAAAAATACCACTAATTATGTCTACCTCTATAACGAGACTCTAGGGACATTATTTGCCACCGAATATATACAATTACAGGCGTATATTTAAGCACAGAACGAGCCGTTAGTTTTGGTATACTCGTGTATTGTATTTGTATTAAAAAAAGTATTAATTTAAGAATTTAAAAGTGATGAGCTTGTGATTTTAAATAAATTTGTATTTGCTGTAAATTTATACAAAAATAAACTGTCATAGTTTGGAGTAAAAGCTTTTAGATATTTGTAAGATTCCTATTTCTGTGAATATATATTCGTATTCTAATGATAAAAATCAATAAAAGTAAATTAATATATTAAAATAATAACAATTGAAAGGGAAAAATGTATAAAGTTATCTTTTAAAATATAACATGTAAATTAAAAATTTAATCTTTACTATATATTTGTTTAAACAACCTTGTTAATTTGCTTAAAAATAAATTTAATATTACAGATTCAAAATTAAATGATTGAACTTTAATTGTATAAAAACAATTGCAAATTATAAATTATTTTTTTTATTAACCTTATATTTCTGCCTTTCTGTGAGCATCTTTAATTATGTGTATGTTGCGTTGCCAGTTTCAGTACGTCGGCCAGATGCGAAATTATATTGGTATTTAAATAAAATTTATTACACTGCAATTTATGTCATTTGTCTTCAGATTTATTGAACAGCATTAAATTTCCATTAACCTTAAAACTAAGTAAATACACCATGTGTGTATCGTACATTATACAAGAACACATTCAAACTACGTTCAAATAGAATACCGCACGACTGTAGACTGTATACATAAGCATACAACAACATGACTACAATTGTGATTTTAAGGCAGGCAAATGGAATTTAACAATGCACAAAAACGCTAAAGCTTTTGGAAAACTTAAATGCTAAAAGGAATTTTCAGCAAACTTTCCGATTTTCTGAAACATCATCTGAAAATACAACAGTCCGATTAAACCCAAACTTGCTTTTAATAATATTTCAACACATATTTAATACTAATTTTATTAATTTTATTTTTCTTTGCGGTCTGTTTTAAGTTGCTTGTATAGAAAATAAATAAATTAATAAAAATTTAAGCTAAATTTACTTTATGTAAGGAGTTTTGAACACCAAATTGTAGCAGAAGTTCTTTAAATGTTATCAATAATTTTTTCGTAATAAGCATATTAATTACAAAATGTGTAATAGTCATTTAAATTATATAGTTTTTTTGTACTCATTTTAAATTGTTTCTTTTAATTATGTAAGCCTAATTTAATTGCGTTTCATATTTTACCATTAATATTTTATCATATTACGTTCAGCACTGCATTATTGCAAAACAGAATAAAAGAAATACAAAGAAAACCCGTGAAAAACTTAGACAATAACACGAACACAAAATAAATATTATCAGAAAGCGATATAATTAAATTAAAATTAATTAATGAACAACAAATCGCAATGCACATAAAAGATATATGTACCATATAGCTGTGTTCGTGTGTAAAAACTGAATGGCTTTTTGCAAAATAATTATAAATATAAACGCTTTTAATGAATATATCTATAATCTATATATGTGCATATGCTGGGAAAAAATCCAGTCATGTTTGTGCATGTTTTTTTCATGGGAAAACTGGCAACATTAGACCGCATTTCGATTATACGATTGCTGCCAAGAACTTGACTATAAAATTATGCACTTTACAGGTGAAAAAGGCAACAAGAGAAAATTTGAAAAGAAAGACTGAGCCAGATAATAAAAAAATGCCATCATGACATAACTGTGCATTTAGATTACTTATGATGATTACACTATGCTGCAAAATTCGCGCTGACATCTGAATTCTGGTTTAAAAAACTTTCTTGTTTTAAAATTCTACAATTTGTAAATTGTTTGCAATTTGAAAAGAATCTGAGGTTATTATAAATATTGTTAAAGAAGAAGAATAGAAGATATTTATTCAAAATTTGTTTTTTAATTCAAAATCAGAAAGATTTATAGTTAAGTTTGTGACATAGTGTTAGGAGTCAAAAGATAAACCATTAAACAAGAGAAGGTTTTTCTGTTCATAGCACATTCTCATGATGGTTGTCTAACGATTTTTAGCACAACATTTTTCCTTTATGGCTTATGCTTTGGCTATAGGCTGTCATAAAACTAAAGAACAGAACACGAGGAATAGGAAAACCATGAGTACAATCTAGTGTTTTTATGACCTATAGTAGTATATTGCAAAGTCTATTGCACATATTGCAAAGGAGAGCAACTTTTAGTGGCTTGCATTTAGTTCTAATTGGCTGAAAGCATAAAAGGCTTTTGGCAATATAAAAGCGTATAAAAGACGGCTCAAAAGTATGATAGAGGGAGTGATAGAGTATGCAATAAAAAGAGATTCAAGTTTCAAATTGCTTTAGGTATCTCGGTTGGTTCAACAGGGCGCATGAAAGGCATGCAAAAAGTTATTATGTAGATGGGCTGGAACATTTATTTTCTACATGATTTAAGTTTATTTGTACAGTTTTTAGTTAGCAGGGATTGATTATTAAAATTTTAAATTTTATTATATCGCGGTTAAATATATAAGCTGAAAGAATGCAGCCGTTTAGTCGGACGCACTCGATTATAGTATATCCGTGTGATCCTCTCTTATTCGGTGAACTTAGTTCGACCAGTTCAACTGTCTCAGCTGATCGTCTGGATCGGGAATATATACTATATGCTACAAATGAAGTTATTCCTTCATATTACTATAAACAATCTCCGAGAGTTGTAGGAAGAGTTCTGTTTCTTCCACATTACATTTGAAGCACTCTAAGGAACTCATTTTTATGTCTGTCAATTTCTGTGCTGTCAGCAGGCACTTCAGCTGCATATTAAAAGTACATTAGGCAGAAGGGCACTCAGTGGTCATGTAAATGCTAATACCGATTCTAGCTAAGCCGATTGGCAGCTACAAGCCTGCAGAATATAAAAATATGAAGAACTAATCCCCATGCGAAGGTGAGCGCATTGCAGCCTCTCAGTTGGCAAACTGATTTCACGCATGTCCATTTAATATTGAAATATTGAGCTTAAAGACTACGCATACGTCGTTATTGACCGCAAATCTTCATGGATATTGGGTGCTGTTTCTGCTGCGGCTTCTCCTTCTTACCAACATAATTAAAATTGTGGCTGAATTATTAATGGCACCTGTGGCGGTTGACCGCATGCTATGAGCTGTGCACTGAGCACTTAAAGGTGACCCTACCCAACAACAACTACACAACTAGACGGTGCCATAACAACAACAAGCACAACAACAACAACAACAACAACAATTGCAAACAACAACAGCAAAATCAAATAAGCCAGCAACACCATTCGGATGTTGTCTGCTGCAACATTTCAGCGTATAATTTTTAAGTGCTGCACATTAACGGGTTATAACCCAAAAAAGAAAAACCAGTAAGGTCGGATCAGTCCGATCAGTCGGACGCGCCCGACTTGAGAATACTCTGCACCCTATATTTTAAACTATGGAGCCCCGCTCAACACCGGAAGCTTAACTAATGTAAAACTCTTGTTGGCCAAACTATCCTTGGCCTAACTCTCCTTGGCCGAACTCTCGTAGGTCGATCTTTCGCTGGCTTAACTCGTCTTGGCCCAACTTTTGCTGGCCCCGCTCTCGCTAGCCTAACTATCCCTTGCCCAACCTTGGCTGGCCTAACTCTCGCTGGCCTTACTCTCGCTGGCCTTACTCTCGCTGACCAAACTCTCGATGGCCCAACTCTTGATGGTGTATATTTTTTATATTTTCTAAAATTATTCAGAGTTTAGTGGTAATTTTTATGACTTGGGCAGTTTTCTTCTTTTTAAATTGTGCAAAACTTATATACCCTGTGCTAATCTTACGCTACAGTTGCTTAAAAATATATGTAGTGCAACTAAAGGATGGAACCAAGGGATTTCCAAATGCACCTGCAGCTGTAGCTCTTAGCGTTGTGGCAGCAACACATGGTCGTGTTCTAATTACCAAAGCGCGACTTTTTTCCCCAACTGAAAGTCAGCAGCACACTTGGCGAGCATCACAATGACTTGCCATAAAGCGAGTTCTGACCCACATTATTATACTTAGTGAATGTGTGTTTGGTGGGGCCCAAAGTTACATTATTAAAGCGTGTGGAATTCAAAATATAAAACTTCACCAATGAAACGGAAGTTAGGGCCACGCCCAGTTTGTGCACCTGCCTGGACGACGGCACAACTGGCAGAAAGGTAACCAGGCTAAGACCCAAGTCTCATGCTTGACTTGCACTTATTGTTGAAGGCTGTTTAGCGGCTTTTGTTGTGTTTGTTGCTGCTTTACTTCTTCTTCTTGACTTGTTATTAGACCCTGTACTTTGAAAAGTACAAAAGGGTCTGTTAATTTAGTGCTGGAAGGAAGCATGGCATACCCTACAAAATATAAATATAGTATTAATCAGTACAATGAGCTAAGTCGATTTGACCATATCCATCCGTCTTTCTGTCTGTCCGTCTATAAACGTATAGATCTCGCGAGCAATTAGAGCTAGAGACACCATATTTGGCATTTAAATTCTCCTATCAGTAGATACTCCTATATGCAACCTCAGATTTAAAGCTACAGAGGCATTTGGCATTTACGTAGCTACTCTCATTATTTATAGACGCTGTGCGTTACGATCGCATACGAAACAGCGAAGATATGCATAAGACAATTTGCTCGATCAGTTAAAAGTGGCATTGGTTTGCTCCATGCTTGCATTTAGTGTATAAGTTATGTATATACTATACACGAAGCACAGAGTCTTCTACTATCGGTAACGTTCGACTGCAGCCTTTCGCCCGACTGATCCGCTGCGTACTCACTGGTTTTTCTACTCAAACGCTCCACTGGGTTACGGTACGAAGCGTTTTTGTCGTCTGCTTCCATTCGGCTGCCATTTTTATGGCATTTTTACAGTTGTAATAGTAGCGAGCGCTCTCGACAACATAATCACTTGTTTTATGCATATAATTTTCTGCATGAACAGTCCCTAATCTCCCGCCCCGCCCCCACCGCCTTCACCGCCAAGTAAGTGCTGCTAGCACTAGTATATTCATGGCGAACTGCTCATAATCATTAGTTGCCTGACAAGCCATGAATAATGACTTGCCACTTGATATTGGTAAGCAAATAGCTAGCGAAAATTATTAATGTCCTGAGTGGTGTTGGAGTGGGTTCGGTTCGGTTCGAGAGTGGTAATTGGGCAGGGGGGGGGGAAGGTGTGGGGGCTTGTTGTGGCCACTGCCACTACAAGGTCGTCATTCAGCATCTGCTTGAATGCAGAACCAACAATTCAGCTTTGGCTCAACGAGCACTTACTTAATATCCGTCATATTGAATTACAATTCATCTCATTAGCGAAAAATTTAAGGTATTTAATATAACACTAAATGCTGACTAATTGGAAGCAAAATAAGTATTAATAAAATGGAATTTTTTGCTTTAATTTGAGGCAGTTTGATTTCGGAATTGTATCAAATTTCACAGATTTTAATAATGAACATGAAAACACCATAAAGATTTAAACTATAAATATGAAATTTATATTAGAATTATTTAATTGAAAAATGAAAATAAATATGGATAGTTTTTTTTTTTAATAATATTGTTAATAGCATAATATTGGCATATGATTTTTCACAACTTTGTATAAATTTATTGTTATATTTGAATAGGCCACAAGCAAAAAGCTTTTTTTTTTCGCAATAAATTGTGAAATTCAATTCGAAAACATATTTTAAGTAACATTTTTGTGGAATTTTTTGTGCGTTTTTCGGGCATGTGCATGGCGTGGATTACAGAACGAAAGTAATTGTTTATAAATAAATACGATGCAACATGGGGCAATAATTGCACAAAATCGATACTACAGAAATAAAGCGAATTTTAAAATAATTGAAGCCCAAAAATGGCAAGCGGTATGCAAAGTAGCACAGGCAGCGTGGAAGCGCAGCCTATATTAAAAATGCATTATGAAAAACACGTCTGTTTATAGTGGGTCGCTCAAAAGGAAAGTGCCGCAAAAAAGCGACAGATTTTATGGCCTACATATATACATACACATGTATGTATTGGAGGATATATGTACATATTAAGGTATGATGCTGCATTCGACGGTGGCAGGCAGTCGAAAATAAACATGCATCAACGTGCTGCACGCACTGCCATAAACATGTTGGCCGTGCAACGATTGCTGCTAAAGCCATGGCCGTGGCATGCTACCCCGAAAACCGACACACGACACGCCACTCATTTCAAGTGGAACGCCCACTGTCCCGGCCCTCTGCACACACACACACACACACTCATACATACTCGTATGGCAATGGCGAATGGCACACAGTCAGGTAGCAGTAACTTCACCCACTTCAACTGGAACACACTCAAACACATCACTCCATTCAGCGGCAAATTGAATAACAACATTTTCCATTTGCTGCATATTTTATACGGTGATTAAATTAAACTTGCAACGTGCTTCAACTGGAAACATCTATGGAAATTGTCAGTGCCAAAGCGCCTTGCAAGAACACATACTATTCCGAATGTTAGTACTCTAATGCAATAAGCAGTCAACACTCGACGCTGAGCCATATTTAACGACAGTTAACAGTCTCCATAAACAAAGGCTTACATCCAAGTGTAGCACATGTTTCAAAATAAAACATTCATGCTAGATGTTCTTCACATAATAACTCCAAACAACACACTCAGAAAAATAAGCATCTTATTTAGTTCTAGAATTCCAGTACAACTAGCAATAGCATCGTAAAGAAATTCATATTTATTACGATAAAAAATGGAATTGAGTTTAAATTAAGTAAAAAAGAATCGTAAAATATTTGGAATTAAAATTTAACAAAAATATTAATAAGAATTCAAAGAAGGCGTTTAAATGCAGAATTTCATTTCTTTAAAGAGATTTCTTTTGTTGAACTTTTGACATTGTAAATTCTAAATTCATGCACAAAAACTTGTTTTTTTTCTCTAAATGTACCTTGTATATTGATGTCTGTATATAATGCGAATATATATACATATAAATACTTGATGCTTCTATATATAACTTGTAGAGGTCGCTACTTCAGATAAAAAGTTTACTTGTTTGTTAAAATAGAAATATTATTTAGTTAAATTTGCTGATAAAGAATCAACGAAATTCTAAATATGCCTTAGCACACACAAAAATGTAGCATCTGCAAACATTGTAAAGATTATAAAAAAAAAAAACTAATATGCTTAAATCGTGTGTAGGGTATAAAGTTAAACAGTTAGAATGGTTTAGAAAGAAGAACAACAAGACAACGTGCAATAAACAGTAATAGATGCGCTCAGAACTACAAAGATAAGCGTAAAGAGCATACAAAAACAAATACACTTATTCCTACATATATACATACATATAAACATATATATATGTATGTACATATGTAAATAAGTATGAATACAATTTGGTGCTTTTAACTTAAGCAAGTCAAAATTAAAAATACAGAATTGCTTTCCACAATTTAGCAGCTACAGATTGAATTGAAAATTTGTTTTTTTATAAATCAAAAGAAATTTTTTTATATGTATGCAAAAAATAATAAAAATTTTTGTATGTTGTCATTATAACTATATAACTTTTATTAACTTATAAGAAAATGTTTTTTTTTTCCTAGCGCTTTTTCAATTTGCTCTTAGTTTTACCACTTTTCTTTAGATTTTTTAGACAGCATAGCACCTTGCGGATTAACAATATAACTAAGACAAGCACCAGAACAGCGGAACCCAGCAGGAATCCCAGAACATCCAGGCTATGATAGGCCGCAAAACTCAAATCCTGGGCAGCAACGCGCATATGAGATGCCCCCTTGTGACGTAGCACGTACTCTGTCCACCAAATGGCCGTTTCCTGTGGGGTCATGGGTTGATCCAGATAACGGGCTGACATTTGCTTGGCTGTAGCGGCAAAGGTTGGTTCCGTCAGGAGACGTTCAATGGTGCTTTTAAACTCTTCAGACGTCATTTGTTTGCGGTCGAGTCCAAGTCCAAAACCGGCTTTTCTGGCTCGCTCCACATTCAAAAACTGATCGTAAAAGAAGGGCAGTCCGAGCACCGGCTTTCCATGATGAATGCTCTCAATGGTGCTCAAAAGCCCGCCGTGTGTTATGAAAAGTTTCACATTGGGATGTGCCAGAATATCGGGCTGGGGGAACCATTTGCTCAAATAGACGTTGTCCGGCTTTCCCGGCAGTTGATCATTCTCGTATTTCCAGAGCACGCGTTGTGGCAATTTGGCAAATGTCTGCAGTAACATTTGTCTGCGCTCTTCTGGCAGTTCTGTGCTTTTGATATTGGAACCCAGTGAAAAATATATAACACCAGCTGAACCAGCACCCTGAATAAAGTCCTCTATATCCTTGGGCAACGGTGCAGGAGTGTGGGTTATATGCAGTCCACCCACCTCGATCATATTGGGCACATACGGACGGGGAAAGCTGAGCGAGAAATGCTGATTCAGCAGCATCAACGAAAAGTTTTTGTTGATCACAGCCAAAGGCGTTTTTTGGGCAACGTGTGGAAAGTATTCCTCATAGATCTTTTCCTGCATGGGATAATAGACGAGCTTCCAGTTCAGCCAACACACTGCGGTATACACGAAGTTTCGCACGCGTTCCCAGAACGTCATCCGATCGCTTAGACCCGCTGTTACGAGTGGTATATACGAGATCGGAGAAGTATTGCCCACCAGCTCATCCACATACCAATCCGTACCAAATGTGCACAGGCCAATGATCGGGACATTGAAATGTGCGGCAAATCCATGGAGAGCATCGTTTCGAAATGTTTTTGTTATAATTAAATCGAATTGGCTTTTGCCAGGTTTCAGCAACTCTTCCTGCACTTGAGCATTATTGAGCACAGCTTTGGTAACACTGATAAAGAATCTATTGACGAAATGGTTCTCCGCCCACAAGTTCTTCGAGTCACTGACTCCAGAGACAACATCTAAAAAAATCACATGTTATTATTCTGATTGCATTTTAGTTTGCATTTCACATTCTACCTGCATAAGACTTATGTACTTCCATTACTGGTATATCACGAAAGTTTTTCACTGGTGTCTTTTGTGGAAAAGCATTCACTGAAGTCACCTCATGTCCACGGGCAGCTAGGCCTTTCAGGAACGGCAATACATTAATGTATTGTGAAGGACCCGGAAAGGGAAATATTGCTAGAATGCGTGCGCATTCGAGAGGATTTGGTAACAGCAAAACAACCGTAATTAGTCGTATTATTAATTTTATGGACAACATTTTACTGTCCGTACCGTGTGTTGCAAATGATTTCGGAGAGTCAACTAAACAAACTACTCGAAACAAGCCCGCTTAAATTGTGTATTTTCGTTATCTACACAAACATAACCTTAGATAGTCGTGCATTCAATAACAATTCCCAACAAACATTTGTAGATAACAGACACTTTGCTCTATCAGCTGCCTCGCTATTTATTTACAATCGGGTAGTCACGACTGATCCGCTTGATTGTTGTGAAATAATTTGATAACAAAATGCTAATCAATTTGGCGTCAAATATTATTATGAGCATAAATATTAATCATCTAACATTAAACAATATATAGGTTGTTGGCAAGTAAGATGCAGGGTATTCTATAGTCGTGTACGGACATTTATGTTTTTACCGCTTATATTTCATTCTAGATTATTCCTCTTTTCGTGGGGCGTTATCTGTAAGAATAGTTTCGGTCCAACGTGATTTAAATCTAGCTTTTGAGTGCCTGGTGGGCAAAATTCTTATTAGAGTTGCCAATTTTTTTTTTTTACAGAATATAAGAAATATAATTTTGTTGTTTTCTAATTTAATTTAATAAGTGTAGAGTCCGTATAGCAGAAAATTGTATCTTAACAACATAAAAAATATATATAAATTTTAATGTCTTTTTGTAATTTATTGAAATATTATTTAAAACAACTCGAAGAAGCATCTAAAATTAATTCTTCTTCTGGTACGATAAAAAAAGAATCGCGCCCAACTCTGTTCAGTATTGCCGTAGGTTATGAAATTCAGACAGTACTGTAATCTTTTTTCATTGCGCACTAGACTACTTTAGATTATATTATGTTAGGCTCACAACGAATTATATCAACATATCATACTGATAACAAAAAGTTAAATTAAGCGGTTTTGCTGACAACATTTAAAAATGAATGATTGGTCTGGCCAAAAGCTATGAAATTGCTTCATATTTTCGACAATATACGAAAGTTTTTGTTATAATATGTTGTTATTTGCCAAATCTGCTACCTTATGCTTAAAAAATACAGAGTGTTTAATTATTTATTTATATATATCATATGATACACTAATAGGAGTAGTAATGCATCTACATAGTATCATTTGTTCTTATATCCAAAACGAGTTTCTCAAAAAAAGGAATTGATTTAAGCCTTTCATAGAAAACAGTCAACGTGACAAAAGCGAAAAAGAATCATGGCACATAATGTCAAAGATATAAAATACCAAATGCCTTTTGTTTGCTTGCACCAAATAAATAAATAAATCTACAGCTCAAAGCGCTCTTGCGATAAATGCATATACATATACATATGTATATGTAGATGTTTGTATTGTATGTTGTGCATATATTTTTATGTCCGCATAACACTGCCACATACGACTGTAAATACGATTTATGTGTATGTGCATATGTATGGTAATACCACTATAGACATACACCATCCGGTTTATGATTTACAATATCCCGGTCAACAATAAAAGAATTGGCGCAGTAAAAGTTTAATAATCGTCAAAGTCGTATAGCAATATGATTCTTTTTTTTTCAAACAAACGCATTTTTCAATGTACCGACTAGAAAAGGGAATCAAAGGAGAAAATGACTAGAGAGTTAAAATTAAAATAGATCACATTAAGAGAGCAAACAGCGCGATCGAAGAAAAAGCAAAGACAATTTTTAAAACAGAAAAACTCTCCCATACAAAAATTTTAATGTTAGTTTTTCTCGAATTTATAAACCAATAAGGACGAAGGCAATATTTATTTTCAAATATTTATAAAACACAGCAGCAATGCTTCTTCTTCGTTTAATGTCTTAACGTAATGGATGCGCTGCCATCGAGCGAGCGAGGCGAAGCCTGGAATATTGTTCCATTAATAACTTCTGTGTTTATTAACCGAGTTCAATTCTGTATTTCAGATGGATAATTATAATATTAGAGAGAGTATATTCTGTATAATAACCTTATATATTCATATAAGGTTTCAGGTTCAGTTTCAATCAATTAGGGCGTAAAGGGAAGCTTGCATCCATGGCAGATCAAGATTAGTAAAAATATTAATCTTTTTCAGAAGTGGGGTGCAGGATATTCAATAGTAAGGCGTATTCGACTAATCGGCTATTACTTACAGGGTTTTTCTGTGTTCACCATTAGGCTCAAATGATAAGTAAATAATTTGTTTCTTGAATTTTATTGTTCTGCTGCCATACACATACACATATTTGATGGACAATTGGCAAAGTTTATTACTGGAATAATGCCAAATTAGGCAATCATATGCGGCTGAAATTATTGCATTAACGCAATCTGAATAATTGTTAAAAAAAATATACTTATGAAATGATTGACTGGAGTAACAAACCTAATGGCTTATAACTATATATTGCACGCAGTTATCATATCTCATAGTTATAGCTTATTTTCTTAAATTGTGTATTAATTGTTCTGTTCTGCTCTGATTTTCTTTTCGACTTTTGTATATTTTATAGCATGCTTTTAGGCTACCAGCAAGCACTTGACAGTACCGAGAGTACACATTAAACACTCTTGGTTTCATTGGGGCAATGAATAGGGCAGGGATTCAGCGAAGCCAGAACTTCCTGTTCGTGATTAATGTGCTGCAATAATGTTAGGGCTGCTTTAAAGCAAAACGAAATCAAAAAAGGGAAATGGCTTAAAAGAAACACACACACTCCATACACTCCATACACACGCACACTCATGCTGCCACACATGACCATTTTCTTGGTAGCAAATATTTTTGTCTACTCGCAAAATATTTAACACAATGGATCTTAATGGCTATGCCCACTGCTGGCAGATTTTTATATATTTCTAGCCGGTTTTACTTTTCTTATTCTGTATTTTAAACATAACAAACGATAAATTAGCAGCTGTCTCACAATGCCGAGTGCTTCGCATGCCACACACTAATTGCAACTGCGAAGAGAAGAAAGAGAGAGAGAGAGAGAAAGTAAATATTGTACATATAAATTCAACTGTCGGTAATTTTTTTGGCGATGATGTTTTCGCTCTCCTTATTAAAGTAACCAATTGTATTGCGCTTCTCAGGAAAGTTCAATATATTGAAGAAAAAAACACAAAAGTATTAATTTAAAATATAATATATAAAACAAGTAAAATTGAACTGAAAATCGTTTGCTTCCAATTGCTAATTGTTTTTAATATTTTGCGCACTCTATTTCTAGTTCAAGTTCAAATCGTTGTTTACTTTGTTATTATTACAACTTAAAGTTGGTTTATTTTGATTTGTATCTGTGAGTTTGCTCAAGATGTGAGTGTCTGAGTGAGGAAGGCGCTTGTTAAGTGCGTTTACCTCTAACGAGACAAACAAATTGAGGGTTTCAGTGTTTAGCGAGTGCGCGTTGCTAACAATTGTCGATAAATCATTAAATGCCAAATGCTCTAGCTTGTCACTGCTCATATGGTCTAGTGTGTGTCTGTGTGTGTGTGTGTGTGTGTGTGTGTTCGAATACATGTACATATTGGTTGGCTGACGCTTGAATAAACATAAATTCATGACGCTTATGCAAAAAGCGACCAACGGGGCACTTACCAGGAGCTGGGGCAATGTCTGCTCTTCCTCTGGCTGTCGGCATGAGTGATTGCTCTGCATGTCTGTTTGCTAGCTGGTGCAACGCACAGTGGGCGGCATGTTAGGAAGTATGCGACACAAATAGTTATAGTGGGAATATAATATTGAATAATTTACCAAAAAATAATTTTCAATATGTAATAAAAAATTGGCCACACCGGCAAACTTTATCTTATAGCTCGCATGGAAACGATAAGAGCATATTTTAATACCATTTTTTTTTTTTTTTATATTTTCCGAGATAATTTGACTTGAATATATGGTCTCTTTTCACACAGTCAATCGGTTTCAGAGCCCCGTATCTGATAGATAGTCACTTATCATATGACAATTCTATAGCTTTAAAACTGTGTATGCTAAATATTTTCAAGGTCTAAAAACACAATAATCAGTATTTCGATCAAATTATTGCTTTATCTAAATACAATAACCCTGTATTGTCCATTTTTCAATGCGTACAGGGTATAAAAAGCTATGATTGAATTAAATATAATTCTGCGAATCGGTAAGAAACACAATCAGAAGCTTAAGGAATTTTAGTTATGGAAAATGAAAAATCTTCATAAGGAACTATTTAGTTATTTCATATTCTTAGACAAGACACTGAAATATACAAATTGTTAAGTAGAATAAATCAAGCTTAGTCTTTGTAAAAAAGATTTTACTTCAAAGCTATTGGCGTTTAATTAATATACGTTTATTATGTTGAACTATGGGATTTACTTTTTCTAAGATCAGAACGCACTTAATTGTCAAATAGATGGCTTTTATTTAAACTGAACGATTACATTAAAAACTTTCTCTAATAATTTCAGTGATCTACTTGCTCATGGACATGGCCATATCGACTTGAAAGATTTCGATTAAGGTTTTATGATTTTTGCCGTATGGGAGCGATCACTGTGCAGCGTGTGCCTCTGTCTGTATCTGTGTTTGTGTCTGTGAACGCATGTGTCAATGTGTGTGTGGAGCAGAGCGGAGCGACTGTCATGAGATACTTTGACAGCCATTGTTTGGTTTGGCGGAGAGCGCGTGCAGGCGGCGTTGGGCATATAAGATGACAATGGCAGCGCTAGGAGTGCTTAAAGCTCTTCGGGGCACTATGTAAATTTGTGATTGTGAGTGTTTCCCTATAGCATGTGCGTGTGTGTGTCTGTGCGTGTATCTGTGTGTGATTTGCTGTTGGTGACTTGCCAGTGTCAAGTCTTCAAACAGGTGTGCACACAATACAACTTGAGATGCAGCAACAGCCGCAGCAACACCCATAGCAAAGGCAACAGCAACTGCTGATCCTTTGAGATAAATCAAATGAATATTTATTAAAGCGCTGCAGCACTGACAACAACAACAAGCAAAAGCTCTTACTGTGCGTATGTATGTGTAAGTCTATGCCCTACACACACACACACACACACTGGGATCAGAATGCTCAGAACGTGGGCGTACTGGGGCTCAACGCGTTTATGCCTCAATAAGCTCATGATTAATAGCCCGCCTCGACACCGGGCGTTCTAATGAGCAAAAGGCAACGACCAAAACAAAGCTGAGCACTACGAACCAGGGCCAAGCAGAGTAAGAACACAGCCAGGTAGTGCTAAATCAAGATGGCAAACACCTGAAAAAAGCGAGCAAAAGTTGAAGCATTCGCAGAGAAAGTAATGGCATTCACAAATAAACTCAATTTAAGAATTTTCAAACTACTCATTCTATTCTTGAAAACCTTACAAGATTTTTAAAAAATTAAAAACAATAAAAATTCTTAAAATAAAGACAGATAGACAAACATGACTGCACTCAGAATTATTTAATTTATAAGAAAACTATTGCAAAAAAGGTCTTGCTTAATTCCATGATGTCTATATTAATTTAATAATAAACACAAATTATTTAAGTACAAATCGGGATAAATTTAATTATGTCTAAAATATCCTAAACGTGCTTAAAAACAGGAATTCTGTTTATATATATATATATATATATATAGCAAAAAAAAAACACTTTGCCTTCATATAGAGGGACTCGATTTCCATTATGTTGAGAATTCAAACAACACTCAAATAAATTTAAATAAATAAATAAATAAATAATTTTAAATAAATTTTGTTTGAATTCTCGAGATAATGGGAATCGCGTCGCTCTATATGAAGGCAAAGTGTTTTTTTTTGCCGGCACTTGACTATTGCCGTACGTACAACGTCGAGCAGTACAAGGAGGATTTAGATATATTTTGGTTAAGATTTCGTCGTATTCTTGAGACCGGTAGAAACCCATCGATTCACCGAGTCCCTATAGCAAAGTGTTCTCTTGAAACGTGGACAGACGTTGGTTCAGGCAGTTAGGGACGTGATTTGAGGAGGATAAGTCGCCAGGAAATTTATAGATATCCAATGCGGGATGGTCAAAATCTACAGGTGGTGTACGGGAACGTACATATCTGTGGGAGCTAGGTTATAATTATATTAATATTCCGGTATACCACGTTTATTTTGTATCTTACGTTGTTACACAGATGAATTTCGGAACTAAACTAAATAATATTGTGTTTAACAATATATACATGAGATTTGGGGAATGACAGAAATTTCATGGATATCTCATTCTCACATATACGATCTTATGGACATTGCTTTGATACAAAGCATTTTTTGAGGTAAATTTCGAAGCTTCCACTTGTGGAACATAGTTGACGAGGGCTGCTTTAGTT
Source organism: Hypselothyrea guttata (assembly GCA_035045125.1). Taxonomy (NCBI): domain Eukaryota; kingdom Metazoa; phylum Arthropoda; class Insecta; order Diptera; family Drosophilidae; genus Hypselothyrea; species Hypselothyrea guttata. The sequence continues at coordinate 247,224 of JAWNNJ010001399.1, forward strand.
AAGGTCAGCTTGCAGCTATTTTTGGGAGTGGCATAGGGCAATTTACGTCAGCTAGGCTCAATATCTTTCTTCGACTCGCTGGAATTACCAAGGAGAGTGGAAATCGATTTAGAGGGGGAAATTGGAGGAACTAAGGATCTACCTACAATAAGACAATAGTTTTTAGATTTGTAGCAGGCTAGTGTTTAAGTATCATAGCAGGCTAGTATTTCGGTTTTGTATCAAGCTAGTATTTTAGTATTCAGTATGAAAGTATTAGCATTTCAAGTAGCATGGAATTGTGATGTGAGAGAAAACTATAAAACTAAAAGTAAAGTTTTACTAAGTCCAACAGATTATAGATTAAAGTCGATGGATGTACTTGATTCGCCCTCGTGATGGATATTGCGAACTCCAAAGTAGTAGAACAAGCGATTCAGTGCCAATGTAATGATTTCATCCGCTTGGGGACCAAGTGCCTCAGTGAACATCGCGTTGGAATTACTTGGCATGCAGGTTGTAACTGGAACTGGAGCAGAGGACTTTGACCGTCGCAATCGTTGATGGAGTTTGGCAGCTCATCATGTATAAGTTATCTTCAAAATGGTTACAATAAAATGCAAACACTATTTCAATAAAATTGTTTTAATAAAATAAAAAAAAAAAAATTTTTAAAACCTGTCTAGCTGAGAAACCGATTGTCAAGCTTTTGTTCTAAACATATCCATCTATATTAATAGCTTTTGTTTTATATCTCGGCAACTATAAGGGCTAAAGACACCATATTCGCGATTTAGGTTATCCTAATCAGTAAGCAGAAACCTCCACCCTATTTTCCGAAAATCGCAAAACGATTAGCTTGATACATTTTCTATCAACAATGCAATCGTTTTATTAGAATAAGAAATAGCGAAGATAAGCTAGACAATTTGCCTCACATATACTCAAAGCAAAGGGTGTCCTCTCTTCTTTCCGTCCAAGAAATTTAAAATTGGTTGCAATGAATAGAATTTTATTTAAATTTATTTATTTATTGAAAAGTATACGATATTTTTATTTCTCATAAATTAAATTCGATGGTTGTATTTGAATCGCCTTCGTGACAGATATTATGATCCCCAAAGTAGTAGAGAATGCGATCCAGTGTCATTGTTATGACTTCATCCGCATGTGGACCAAGTGCATCAGTGAGCATCCAGTTAGAATGTCGTGGCATGCAACGTTGTAACTTTTGTTGGAGTTTGGCAGCTCATTTTGCCAAAGCTAAATGTGTACAGACCTGCTTATTCTGAACTCTTTCCAAAAATAACTAAAATAAATAATTTGGAAAACATAAAAATAAATCTTTTAATTATTTAAAAACTCAAACTATTGTTACCATTCGGCCACGGTAACTAACTAGCTAACTAGCTTTAAAGTGGTTACAATAAAATGAAAAAATAATTCTAAAAAGCGACTGCGGAGCTGAGAATTCTACTGCCTGACCTTTTTTATACTGAACATATCAATCTATATTGATCGCTTTTGTGTTTTTCAGCCGCCTGTGTTTTTAGAATCTTTACTTCAAAAATGTAAAAGGGGCCTATTAAGTTAGTGCAAAGAGAAGATGTATGTAATACTCAGAAGGAGGCGTGGAAGACCCACAATGCATATATATTCTTGATCAGGATGAGTCGATCTAGCCATGTCCGTCTGTATGAACACTTAGATCTCAGCAACTATAAGAGCCAGAGACACCATATTCGGGAATTAGGTTATCTGTGATATTCTCTATCAAGAATTAAGTCATAAAATATATGTAAGCTGTACAGCAGAGTGGATAAATGACAACATTTATTTAGGAATTTCAAATTGATGCAATCCGCCGAATTTTAATCAATTGAATTTTAATCAAATCCCTAGTTAAACTAAGTTAAATACGTACCATATTTATTTCGGCATAATACCATGAAATGGACGAGAACTTCGAAACTGCTGGGTGTACTATACTAGTATGTGTGCTTTTGCAAAGTTAAATTCGGAATGTCATTCCTCACATTACGCATACGCCGCATTAGACATTAGACGAAGAACGATGTAACGCCCGCACTTGCTGCCGCTTGAATGCTATCTGAAGTACTGCTGGGGGCGCTTTTTGAAGGATTTATGCAAATATTGAAGATGTCATCGTCATCGTCATCGTGAGCGCATAACTTCACACACGTCTAAATCATCGGGAGTCGGGATACACCTTAATGCTTTTACCATTACCATATGCTAGTGAGTGGGGAGTAGAGAGTAGACAGTAGAAGGGAGTACTGTAGGTGGCTGGAGGTATCCTGGCTGTTTGATTGTTGATTTTGCGTTTTTCGGTTTCTGGTTTTTGTTTGCTTTGCTGTGGGTTTTCTGCCCTAGCTACTGGCAGCAGTTAATGTTACGTGTACATGCGCATTTCCGTTTCCTGTGGCGTTGCCTCCCACACCGCATCACACACGGCCCCTACCCATCACACCTGTGCTCTATAGTGTTATGGACTCGCGTCGACATTTCAAGCGGTTTGTCAAAAAGCCAACTGTTTCACAGGAAGTTGCGCCAAGAATTTTACAGCCTATTTGCATTTGACTCGAGCATAAAACAAAACTTCAAATGCTGATTCTCTCCTCACTTCTCACACTTGACAGGCTCTGCTTTCGCCAGTAATTATGGTAAAACGCTAAATCCAAAGTGAGTTTGGAGTGAAAACCTTTAATATGAAAGAAATGCGTTTTTTTTCCATCGCTGCAAATAAGTCAATCAGTTGAAATACTTATAAGTGAATATGATTTAACCAATTGATTACAGTTTTTGCTACTGCCATGGTTAAACTAATTAAAATGCTTAAATATCAAAGAGTTATATTTTTGTACGTTTTTTTTTTTAAGTTTTATACCCTATGCTCCAACAGTTCCTGCAATTTGGTACTATTCATAGACTGTTCCCATTAAATGTGTAAACCGGGGAATAATTACTTTGTGCAAATATATATACTATATTCTTGATAAGGTCGTAAATCAATTCAAAGTCCTATCTGTGTGAATTTGTTAAGGTTTAAAAGAAAGAAATTCAGATCGCAGATAGTCGGATTCAAAAAAAAAAGAAAACGAATACAAATCATTTCTGCAGCATTATGTATGATGTTAAAAAGTAGGTGACAGGGTAATCTAGTCGGTTGCATTCGACTGTTGCCTTTTCGATTTTTGTTCGTTTCTTTACTTTTTTCTTCAAATTGTTGTTGATATTTTGCTATCGCGCATTTTCGGTCTATGAAATTGAATTACAACGTTGTCGCCGCTTTCGTTGTTGCCCACTTTCATTTTTTTTTTTTGCAGCTGTCCTGTGTTTTTGTGTGTAATCAAATTATAAGTTTTTTTTTTGCCTTGTACTGGAAAAACTACAGAAGGGTCTATAAACTTTGTGCAACTGAACCAAACTAACCTACATTTGGTATGGCAATCTTCTCCAATATATATTACTTTAGAAAGATAAACGAAGTGATTGCCGATTTGTTAAGCAATTCGATTTTAGATACTGTGATAGTATATATTAGTACGCTATATTTTATAGTTTTAATAGCTTCAACTATATAGAATTGGTAGTATGGCATTGGATATAAAATGCCAATAAAGTGCTCTGCAAATGCAAAATATAAGATCCCTTTTATCGGTTGCGTACGACTGTCATTAAAATCTTTTTTTTTGTGGAAACTGATGTGCGCCTACTGCAGAACATTTTTGTGGGCATGGCCCACGCGGCTTCAGTGGGAATTTTTTGTATTATTTTATATATTTTTTATGGCTGCAGTTGATTTTGCCACACTCTGTGTGAGTTTCTGTTGTGCATGGGCAAAATGAGTTATTAATTGAGTTATTAGTTCAAATAGCATTGCAGTACTTTTTAGTTCACTTACATTCGTTATTTTAACTTTGCTGCGGGAATATATTATGTGTATGCATTTTTTTACAAGATAAATTATTTGATTTTATGGCAATAAAGTTGTTTTCAAACAAGCCAAAGTGCTGCAGTGATGAATTTTCTGCACTTAAATTCAATTAAACCCATTTATTTATTGGATAAGTTCGACAAAAAAATAGGACTTTTAACTTTGTTAAAGGTAATTTGAAGTAAAGGCGTTTGGTAGATAAACGAGAACAGCAAATCGACCATGAGTAAATAAACAAAAATATATTAATAAAAGTAATCCAAATCGAATTATACACAAAAAATAAATAAATGAAAACATTTCCAAAAAAAAAAAACTGCTGTGGTCTTACTAAAAATGTAATATTTTATATTTTTTATAAATATGATAAAGTATTTTTAAAGTTCTGCTTTTAAAATGACTTCATATAATTTAAAAAAACAATATTAAAGTTGCGATTTCCAGTTACTATATATTTTTAAAATTTTAAAATATTGTAATTTTGATTAGACATACTATACAATTATATAAATTCTTGGCACTACTTTATTTATTTAAAATAAAAGCAAATAGTGTTAGCCAAGTCACTTTTTAATAGCAACCGTTGCATAAATTAAAATTACGTAATCATTTGAATATAGAATACTTTAAGCATTGAGATATTAAGATGAATATCTTAATATTCCTACGACGAACTCAATTATATAAAATATAAGGTCAAAAGAGGCTTTACTTTATTTATATCCAGCTAATTATTTAGACGTTAAATTTTCAAATAGATTCGTTTGCCTTACAAATGTCACGACCGAGAAGGCCACCCTAGCAACCTAAGAAATACAAAACATATTAAACCATATATTATTAAAACGGTTTCAAAAAACGTCTACTCACCCTAATATTTGTGTTTAGGCAAATTGGAAAAATGGATCCCGCCATAAAGGTGATGTTCCTCTGGGTATTATGCATGAAATAGATTAGTGTTCTCTTGTATTTTCTGCTAGCATCGAGCCAATTTGAATGAAATACGGACTGAGCTAGTTCATTACAATCATAGTCGATTAAGGTGCAGGTGTAGCAGAATGGAAATGTTTGAATTAGGATGCCCAAAACGTAAAATCCTGTGGCAATTCCAGTCCAAAAGTCCGAAATAAATAGAAAATTGATCATGGTAACGCCAAACACCAAGCCGACCACAAGAAATTGTACAAATATGATGCTGGATATGTAGGGTCGCATTACAGAACACGCTCTAAAATAGATGAATGTTTAAGCATATTTCAAAAATAGCACAGTTAATATTTACTTTAATATCAGGCTGTGATCAACAATGCAGTTTTTCAGATCCTCGTAAACCTCTTCCTCACTTTTTCTGGGATCTGTACGCAAACTGAGAACTCGTTGACGCAAAAATTCAATGAACATGCGAATGATGAGTCCAAAAATGAGCGGAAATGAATCGTTAACAATCCCAATTGCAATCATAATCAATATTAGGAAATATTCGAATGTCGATGCGATGCATAAGCTCAAGGTGCTCGTTCGCCAGTCCACGAATGGATTATGTATACGCCAAGGAGATTCGCCATTGATGACTCCACTCACGAATGTCAGAGTGCCATAGCCAGTGTAGACAAACAAATACACTAAATGGATCAGGTTACCACGTCTAACAAGGCGATGCACTGTGAGCAATTCCTGTTGTTTATTGCAGCGATTGTACATTTGGTGAAGAACATTTTTCAGCATAGGCAATCGTTCGATGTACAAAAAAGTGCATACAGCTTTTATGCAGGAGCCGGGAATATTGAAAAACGATTGCAACGATGTAAACAGTCCACCGGGTGTAAACGTATTAAACTCTTTAATATAAGTTATTACCATTCCGACTGGCACATAAAAGGCCAATGCAAATATTAATATTCTGCATATTTTGTACAATCCGAAATATGAATATTTATTTCCCTTTGATGGTGCCAACCAGCCCACCGATATCATGTCGTATTCCAAGTACTTAAAGGCATCACCAATGGGCATCATATCGGTGGGACTCGCATTCCTCAGATATTTGAAAATTAATTTCTGATTTTTCATTTTCTTGTTTTCACTTAACTTGTCAACTCAACTGGCAACTGTTTCTACTGAGGAACTCAATTTGATGGAGGGCGTATTTATATGACTGGCGCCGACAGCTGCAAGCGGTTTCATAGTTAATTGTGGCAAATTAAATAAAAAACACCATTAAGTGTAAATGCAATGAACAATAATAGGAACCGGCTTTGCTTGCAACAATTATAACAACAATTATGGGAAAATTATCATCTGGATATAAAACAATTTAATGGATAAATTATTAAGGCTAAGCTAAGTACATTGAACATAATTCGTGTTAACTTTTCTTGAACAATTTTCTACGTTACGACAGGGATAGTGAACTGCCACATTGCCATTAAATTCGCTATCCTACAATATCTTACACATTTTATCGTGATCAATATAGATTTATATATTTGTTTAGCTTAAAAATAATCGTGAGACATAAAAATATCCAAAATGAATTTCTTTTTGAAAAGACGCGAATCGGCAGCAATCACCACGCCCCCATCGAACTCAGCAGCCAATATTGTAGTCCCGCAAATACAGAACTAATCCCAGTTGGGGTCTTCTGAAATACGCCTGGTACCCCAGCTGTTCTATACCATATAGAATCCGATTCAATACAACGAAATGCGTTTTAGGGCAATAAAGCTTCGTAAACATTCGTAACATTATGTGATCTGCAATGAAAGATTATGTTTTAAAAAATTAATATGTTTTTACCCATTGGGCGTCAATTACAATAAAATACTTACGTCGTTAAATATTCCATAGTTTTATTTTAATATTTTGAGCTGTGCTCTGAATGCGAGCTCCTGACTAACTGAACTCTAGAATACTGGCAAATTGTATAGTACATATTTTTTATGTCGAAGCCTACTATGTTAACTTATATGTGTTTTATACAATGCAAATTCATTATAAAAATTATAAAATAAAGTCATTAATATTATATTAAAATACTTCAATTCGATGGTTTAAGAAGTAACAGATTTTCTAATCATAAGGCATAAAGTTAATAAACTTTCGTTATGTCTAAGTGCAGAATATTTAAATATTTCAAAAGAAAGCAAAGCAGAATTGAAGCAGCTTTGCAAGCTGTGCTCGAAAGATAAATCTTGTTGCTTCTTTCACTCTGCTATTCGTTTGTTATTTGCAGTTCGCAATATGCGCGTAAATCGCGATTTCAACGGTTCGATATTGATTGAATGAAGGAACGCAATAAATACATGCAAAAATGAACATGCTGACTGACTGTGCGTATAACTATCAATGTGCATACATATACATATAGTAAGTAGCTGCATTTCAATGTATCTGCAAGTGTGTCTGTATTTGTGAGTCAGTTAGCTGGCAATTGGAAACGAGGGAGCTGCAAAAATAGACACCGACAGGCAGACAGACAGACAGACGGACAGGGAGAGCTGCATATTGGGTCAGGTTATTGCAATGAAAATCTCTTTAAGCTCGGCAAATGCAAACTGCATTTAGGGACTGCCTGATCGGATGGGCATAGGGCAGGCATAGGGAGGCATAGAGAGGCATAGGGAAGGCTGCGTATGGCCAGTAGAACGCGCTCAAAATCATGTTACCTGCACGTTTTGGCCATATATTTGAGCGCAGCGCATGTTGCCGTAGAGTAGGGCCAACTCATGTTATTGTAGCACCGAACGATTTATTGAAAAGTGCACACACACCAGCAGCAGCAGCAACATGAAAATGTGTAGATACATTGAAAAGGTGTGCTGGTGTGTGGCTGTGTGTGCACATTGAGGGGCTTTTTGTACAAGGTTCGGCAACCGTTCGACGCTTGAGTTTCAATTGATGCTGTGGTAACGCTTTATTTTCATTGCAGTTCCCTCTATTCCCTCCTATTCCATTCCCAATTCCATTTTCAATTGCAGCTCCAGTGCGATAGCCGTTGTTTTGGCAAGCCTGCGGCCTCTGCTGTTTTGCATTGGCATGGCTATAAGATAGACATTACGAAAGCTTCAGCATTTTATTATGCCAGCATTCAGTTTTTAGCATCAACTAAATATCAATTACTTAAGTCCTTTGAGAGCTTAAAACAATTGCAATTTCATTTTGATTCGCAGCAGAACAACTTGACCTTTGGCAAATATCAATATTCTGCTCAATCATGGTAATGTAATAAATTTATTTTCATAAATCGCAAAAACAGGTTAAATTGACACTTCTTAATATTTTGTCATTATTACTATTTTATTTTATTTATTTTTTGTTTACAAATTATGGATTATTATCGTATTGTATATATTCAACATATATTTCAACAACATCTATTAAAGTAAGCGGCAATTTATACTTTAGTATTTATTTCTGAACTTTTTGTTTACCTTGTTATGAGCTATAAATTTGCAGATTTTGTTAGCAGCTAAGTTGCATTCAGGCAGCGGCTAATCCCCTTGCCAAGGCGACATAGCAAAATCTATTGCCGGCATATGCAGATTGTCAGGGCCATTGTAGCAGCTACAACATAAGCGCCAGAGATAAAGAGAACAATAAAAAATGCATGAATTTGCAAAACGCGAAAAGAACAAAAAAAAAAAATAAATAAAAAAAATACAAATTCAAAACAAGCAGAATATTGTACTAACGACCATGCAACACTCTGTACAGAAATTGTTAAACTGGGATTTATAAATATATTTTCAATCGGAATAATAAGCCAGACATGTTACGTTATTATGGCGGCAAAGGTCTATCTCTTCTTTAAAATGTAAAATTTCATAAAAATTTAGTCAGTTGTAACTCTTTGAATAGGTTACTTCTAATAGCAAATTATAACTATATTGACGATATAAAAAATTAAAATATTTCGTAAGTTTTTTTTTAAATTCCTTGATTGCAAATAGCTTTTAAATACATTAATAAATCGAAATAAATTCATTTTGTTTTGATAAATTAAGCATTTTATTAGGAAATAGCGGAAAATTTGATTTGATTTGATTTCGATTTGATATTTGGCAACAAAACTTAAACTTGAACTTTGACGCCGTACAGCGAATTTTCTAAATATCGCAGCGTAATAAAATTTGGTTATTATGCAACTTTGAACATTTTTCTATAGATTTATTTTATGAAATTATCTACATCCGTTGTAGAGTTCTGATTTTTAGCAACCCAAACTCGACGATTGAGCTACTATGATCCGATGCCTGCATATGACAGTTATTTCTTTGATGGGTACATCCTACATAGGCTTAGTTTTAACAACGATTCAGCTAGCATTAGCTTTTTCGACG